>JAQFJB010000016.1:7230096-7240304 GCA_029874875.1 Naso minor
TGTTTGTTGTCGCTCTCAGTTGCACCGGTGTTACCTGGTCTGTCTGAGCCTGACTCAAGGTGGCTGACGGTGTCGCCTGCAACTCAGCTAGTCAGGCCGCCGGGTTCCAATTTTGGAATGTAAGGCAGGCACGTCACTTGTTTAACAGCCAATCAGCTAGAAGTGAAATCACTTGTTGATAAGAAGCGCAGCGTAGAGCAGCCAATAGCAACACTCGCTCTCTGAACTGAATTCTGAGTCTAGTGTTCTTTAGGACCACCTGATAACAATATTCTCGAAGGTTATTAGGGAATTTTTGCCCGATGACACCAAAAATAAACTGCCTACCTCAGCCAATGTAGTACTTGTACTTCAGTAAAGGATTTAGGCACTTTTTCACCAACTGACAAGAACTGAGAAAAACTATTTACATGAGTTGAAGGGCTTAGTAAATGTTCTATTAATATTTATGTAGGCACTATAATATTAAATGGCCGGTACTGATGCGTTAGCACGTAAGTAGTGTTTTATCGTCTCCGGAGGTGAAGCTCAGGCTTTTTGTTTGCTTTCTTCCATATACTTGATACAGAAACTTGTAACTGAAGTTTTTAAATAAATGCAGTGGAGGAGAAATTACAGTATTTACTCCTGAGATGTAGAAAAGCCATATAAAATAAAAGTGGCTCATAATTGCAGTTCGGTAAAAGACAGCACTAGTAAAAACTTAATGGAGATATTTTGCACATTGCACAAGTTTCCCTCTTTTCCAGCTTTCTGTTTCTTTCACCCTGAACCTTCTTCATCCTTCCCCACACTACCTGTCCTCTCAAGTCTTTAAAAATACAGTCTGTCTTGTGTGCTTGCCTTTATTGCATGTGACACAGTGCTGTTTCCAGCCCTCGCTGTTTAGCTGCACTGTGTCCTCCCTCGGCTTGTCTGAACTGTCTGCCTGCCTGTCTGTCCATCCGTCTGTGCGGCTCTCAGCTTGTCCTGCTCGTCTTTTTCTGTATGTATCTCCCCGCTCTGTGTGTTTTTCCTTCGCTGTGCCTTTATCAGTCTGTCTCTGTCTGTCTCCTCCTTCCCGAATGTCTATTTTTATTGTCTTTCACTAGCTGTCTCGTCGCGTCCCTTTGACTTTCCTGATTGTTCTTCTTCTTGATTCGTTTCGGGCTGAAGTGAGGACCAGTTCCCATTGGCATTACTTTTTGTCATTTGAGGTGAAGGGTCACAAAATGTTTTATTAAAGCGCACCAGACTCGTAGAACGTACTTTTTTCTGCTACTCCTACATACGCATGGGTAGCTTATCAATGATCATCGAACTATGTTAATGTTTCATTCCTGAAATACCAAAGCAGCAAGCTAATATTTGAAAGAAACTTGGTTGGACACAAGGGAAAATAACGTAATAATCTTGAAATATTCCTAACACGAGCATGTGACTGAAAGAGACAGTGGGGGTGAAAAGAGAAAGCAGGCAACACCCCGATACTTGATTTGTTGTCTCCTCTCCCTCCTCCGCTGCCAGCTCGCTCTGTACTTTGGTCCTGAGAAAGAGGTCATGAGCTCAACTCAACACTGAGCGGCCGACCGCTTTCTTTGTGTCTGGCGTTTTTTTGTGCCTGTGTACGGACCACACAGTGAGCTCTGAGCACCCCCACCCCGATCCCGTGCTCAGATCTCATTTTCGTGGGCCGTAAAACATTGAGTTGTTAAATTTCTTTATGCGTCCTGCTCCCCTCACGCCCCAAGGGCTCCTGGCGCGTTTTAAATTGAATGATTGCCTGCAGCTCTCGGATTGTTTAACCTCTGCGGCGGCATCGACTCCTCTGTCGGACTGTATTTTTAGAAGTTTTGCTCACATTTTTCCTTCTCTCCACCTGAGGTACCAAAAAAAAAAAAAAAGAAAAAAAAAGAAAGATGGCCATTTCTTGGGGAGGTCCACAGTTGCACACAGCATCGTGTGCTTTTGTGTGTGTTGTATGTGCAAACCTGCAGCGAGGGAGGAGAGAAAAAACGCCTCAAGCTGTGCACGCGTGAGCGGCCGTGTGAGTGTGAGTGCATGTGAACACGTGCATGTGACAATGACGACCATTTTCCTTATTTATGACCCTCACCTCCGCCCAGGCTGCCCAGTTGTCGGAGGAGCGGAGGGTGGGGAGGCATGAGGGGGAAAGGGAAAAAAAGCAATCGGGGCGATTCCGAGGTGAGCACTGTTCCGGGCCCGTTAGCTTTTATGGCCCACTAAAGAAGAAGAGAGAGAGAATGAACATCCGTCCTGTCTTGATTGACTTCTCCTCCTCCGCTTCCCCAGCTCCTTCCACAAGCTCCTCTTCTCAACTCTCTTAAGTAGCAATAATGGACATTCTCATATCTACCCTGGAAGCATTTCTTCAGGCTACAGGAAACCAGCAAAAATAAGTACGACAAATTACCTCCCATAATCATACCTGCTCTGCTGGGGTGGTTATTGTAGATTTAAACAGCTATACTTTGATGTCACGCAGGGGGAGGCGGCCTCTTGGGCCTTATCGGGTAAGCCAGATATGTAATAAAGAGCAAGTAAGTGGTAATTACACACTGATAACTTTGGCAAGGACACAAGAGGTTTTGATATGGAGTTGTAAATGTGACATTGCAGTCATGCCCTGCAGCACCGGAGGCAGCTCCTTCCCAGCTTGTAAACCCCAGCGACCCCTGTTTTGTTTGGTCATACTTCTGCTTGCCTCCTCATTAAGTCTTATTAGTTTTATTACAGCTCCTATGAAGTGGTGAAGCTCTTTATGGAGGAAAATGTGGCTCTAATGCCTTTTTTGCCGTCTCCAGTTCTGTTTTCTCAGTCCTGCACCACCACAAGTTAGATATGCGCTGTATGCACGTCTCCCTGCCGCTGTTTATTCGCATTTGTCGGCACTTTTTGACAGCATCCTGTGGGTTTGTAACTTATATGAGTTTACCATGCTCTCCATTCCTACAGTAGGCAATATATGAGAGTGCAGGGGAAAGGCCACGCTTGTGATTCAATGCGCACACCCCCGTGGACCGAGGCTTAGGGGAGTGCATGTGCTGATGAAAAAGTAATGTACTGTGTCTGCAAGGTACTGCTTGCTTTTCCTTCTCGCTTCTTCGACTCCAAAACCTCGTCTCCCAAACCAGCCTGGGACCTCTTCAGCTAAAAACAGCCCCGCAAAATGCTTTCCTCTCCGTTTGTCTCTGTCCCTGTCGCTTTCTCACTGTTTCTGAGGGAGAAGCCTGTTTAAGAGATGATTATGAATGCAATATTGATGCTATATAAAACACTTGTCTGAGTAAGCATGTAAGTAGCGTTATATTTTTTACAACTGCAGGAAAGAATCAACTGATGATCATCACATTTAACCAAACCACAGTGAAAGCAAAGTTTTGGGACCATTGATGCAGTTAAAGAAAAGTTTGTTGGGGTTTTTTTTTTTTTTTTTGTAGTTTGAGCCTTTTTTTTTTTTGAGATATTAATTAAAACCGATTAAGTTGATTGAACGTTGTTACATCCCTTAAAATTCTGTAAGTCGAACAGGCCAACAAGGCCAAAGTGTTAGACGATCACACAAGTTAAAAACAAATATGAAATGGTTAATTTTATGTAGACGAGACAACGGCCTGATTAGCAGAGCTACAGTTGCGTTTACTTTGTTTTTAACCTCCAAGTAAAGTTGTGGCTGCTCTGGAAAAACTATCAACTTGTTAACAACCTGTCTCATCCACAGACGGCTGTTGTTTTGGGCACTTTCGACTAATTTCTATCAATAGTGACCAAATAAAACATAAAATTAAAAAATATCTAGTTTTTTCTGGAAGAAGTCATATATCGTCATGAGTTTTTCACTCTCTAATGAACCATCAAGTCCCCAATTGCAGATAAAAGGCTTCTTTTAAATAATTTTAAATTAAATTAAATGTAATTTTTCTAATAATTAGGTTTTGATACCACCTTTTATACATTTTTGCTAATCTGGAATATAGGTAAATGGTGGGGAAAAGGTTACAAACTCTGTCATTTTCACTCTCTCTTTATCTGTCTGCCCCCCTTCATTCATCTGGATCCACGGTAGAATATTAGTGGCTCTAATTTGTGTGCTTTAAGGGGTCATTTCATAGGAAACCCTTCCGGCTAAATTGAAAAAGTGAAATGAATGGCGACAACCTCATCAGCACTGTTTGTCTTTCACTTAGACTCACTTACGCACAGACTTCTCCAAGAGCCCCGGAGAGGAGGAACAGTTTTCATACCTGAGAGTGTCACAAGTGAGTCACTTAAAGTAACAGCAGCCGCCCTGTGATTGATCTCCTCTGTGTGTGTGTTTGTGTGTTCTGGAGGTGGAGGATGTGCGAGCGAAGGCAGAGGGCAGGCGAGGGATTGATATCACATGTGGGAGTGTTGGACCAGGTGAAAGAGGAGAGGAGGAGTGGGTGGTGGCAAGGGACTTGTCCTGCTGCAAGTTAAATCTATCTTCCTCACATCTTCTCCAACCACGGCCCCTCTGTCCTTGGACGCGGAGTGCTGACTCGGCAGGGTTTGTCTTTGTCCCCTTCCAAAAAGTACCAAGACTGCAACCCTATTATAAAAGTTTACCCAAGGACTGGATGCTCAAGAAACTTTTCTTATTTACTCTAAACTCAAGCAGTGTTGAGAAAGACTTGATGAAAATGCAGATTAAACAAATAAGATCAAAACAAAGCAGTTTTTTAAATATTTTGATGGAAAATGATAAAGCCAAAGACAACCCAGGTGGAAATGATAATGGTTATACACCACTGAGCCTTCGGTGGTTGTACTGGATAGGAACTGTGCCGCTGCAGCATTTGTTTCTGCTTCCTCCTTTAATATCACCAGCAGTTAATCTGCATTGTTCTGTAAACATGATCCTTCCCAACATTCACCCAACAAGCCATTTCAATTCACTTCCCCAAGTCGCTTGCCAATTTCCTTACGCATACAACAGTGTGGAGCGGTCTTGAATTCATATGCTGCACAATGTATATTCAGCATCGCACTTTCTCCGCGGGGAGCCAAAGCCCATTTGCTGGCCGGGCTCGTTTGGCAGCCCTGGCTCCGGCACATACAGAACAGCACATTAGCATAAAAACGGGCATATGCGTGTGGCAAAGCCAGCCAAAAGAGACATAATTGCTATTGACAGAATTAACAAACACATTAAATCCCCGCATTAATTAGAAAGTCAAATGTAAAAACTGTCAGGAGTGGCAGTCAGCTGTCATCCATCATCCCTCTCATTGGAGTTTCATGGTAATTCATTCTACGGCGGTTAATTTGCTTCGTTTTGCAGCCGACTTAAAGCAGGACATGTTTTCATTACAGCTGCTCCGCACAAAGTGGTCACTACCACAACCATGGCGACGGTGGAGCAAGTATGGTCATGTGGTCAGGTCCTGTGATGACGGGGAACGAGCTTGTCAAGGCAGTTAAACATGTTGACATCTGATTGATCGATTATATCTCCTTTTTAAAAATAGGAATGGTTGAGTAATTAGGGATTAAACAGACATTATCAAAACAAATGTCTATTTGAATCGGTGGTGTTTAAATGGAATTAATTCCAAAAGAGACGAGGGGATATAATTCATTTTGATGCAGAATTTATTTTTCAATTTAAATTTTTTTTCACATTTCTTCCCTCAGTATTGCATTTTAATGCAATTTATTGATCTTTTTTTCTGTCTTCTTCCTCTTTTCCATGTTCCCTGTGTGGCTCTGATGGACTTGGACTTCAAAACGCCATTCCCTCCCTTCTCAGGTAGATAAATTCCTAATGTGCCTGTCTTTTATAATTGCATTGCTATACTTTTTTTAATTATTATCTATGCACCACTGAATCTGAAAACTGTTAAAAGTTACTGAAATTAAACTCAACAAAGCCAACACTTGGACTTGGATAAACAAAACTTTCTAATGCCGTCTCTAAAATATGTTTCTCACTTGTTAGTTTATTACATTATATCATTAGAGGTACTTTTTATCTTCTCTTGGCATCTACAAAAATTTTTAATTCTTACCCCCTTTTTCCGACAATGTGGCCCACACACACACACACGCACAGTCAGCATTTCTTCTACAGTGAGCTTTAATGCAGAAATAAAGTCCTCGCAATTGCCACGAGGCGAGTATTGCTCCTCATCATTACTCCCTCTTAACCTTTGACACTCCTCAGAACACGAAGCAAACAGTCATCATTCAAAGACAGCACCACAAGGTGAGTAAAAGCTGGCGGAGCGACCATTGGCTAAACCTGGAGTCCTCACATGTAGGTGCATGTGTACAGTGTGTATGTAGGTTAGTGGCTGCTTGGGTGCTCTTGCCGCAGAAGTGTCCCCTCAGGTGGGTGACAAATGACACAAATAGTGCAGGACACCTGGTCACCTACAAGAGCACGCACAATTGATCGTGTACATGTGTACCTGTGCTCTCTCTCTGTGCGCCATGTTCACTGTTTCTCTCCCAATGGTTCTCTTTCTTACATTCCACGGCGTCCCTTCGTCTCTGTGTAGTCAGAGGAATGGCAGGCAGCACATTGATCCCTTTGTACACAGAGCGTCGCGCCGGGCATGCTAGCACGCTCCTCCTGTCAAGGAGGTTAAGATCACATGTTTGTCGGGGCTGGAAACCCCCCCTCCCCCTTTTGCAAGCCTCTGTTGAGGAACACGTGCACGCGACAGGGCTGACCTCTGACAACATGCCTGTTAGCCCCGCGGGGAGCCGAGCCGTCAATCATCTGATTGTACATGAACCATTCTGTTTGATAAGGGTTCGCAAAACACAAAGCAGTTCTTACAATTTATAAAATACATGAAAATAGATTAATGCTACTAGTGTCTCTTACTTGCTTTACTTACATGTAGGAGATGAATTTATATGTGGCTTTTGTCTGTATGGACTTGTATGGCTTTCAGTGGTGGAAACAAAGTACATTTACTCAAGTACTGTACTTTAGAGCAATATTTTGGTGCTTGTAATTGTACTTTACTGGTGTATTTCCACTCTCTGCTGCTTAATACTTCTACTTGACTACATTTCAGAAGCAAAATTCTATTTTTTACTTCCCTACATTTATCTGATACCTTTTGTTACTTGTTACTCTGTAAATTCAGATTAATAAACAAATGAGTGAGTACCTAATATCATTAATAAAGTTGAAACTCAAAAGTGTAGATAAACTACATAAAAAATTAGCTCCACTTTACCAGCTTCAACAATCAAGTAATGTGCACATTAATGCATAAATAATTCTATTCCAGTATTCTAAAATGAGACATTCTGCATGGTGAGTACTTTTCATTTTGGTACTTTAAGTGTATTTTAATGCCAATACTTTTGTACTTTCTCTTAAGTAAAAATCTGAATGCAGGACTGTTAATTGTAACAGAGTATTTCTCGACTGTACCATTGCTGCTTTGACTTCAGTACATGATTAAAGTACTTCTCACTTCTCTGATGGCTTTTCTGCAAAGCTGCTCACACGGCGTCATGGCAATGGAAGCAGTGAAACAGAACAGAATATTATTGAAGAGACAGCAGCAGAAAAGTCAAAAAAGATGATTTTCCGATGGTGTGGACAAGACGAGTATTTGAGCTACTAATCAAACTCAAGTGACCAAATGGACAGGGTGTAGAAACAGTGTTATTACATTGTGCAAATACTCCTCTGCTCATCTCTTTCCATATTAAACCCAGGCGTGATTGATTCAGCCCTGTGTAAAATTCCTATTGGTCGCCGTCGATGATAAAGTGATCGTATTTCTCATTTGAGGACTCCCCAGACATTCGCCCTTTGAGAGAAAAGGTGAAAAAAAAAAATCTCAATCTCTTCCCCTCTGCAGACTAAACCTCCCCTTTCATCCTCGTGCTCTCTTTACATGTCCAATCGTTTATCCATCTGCCGCCGAATTCATTTCAATTAGAGCTCGTGCCAGCCCGCTCCCTCTCCTTATCGATCGCTGCCCCCGGCAACTTGGGGCACGAGCGCTTCGAGGCCGCAGCCGCGCCATCTTCGGCGCACGCATGCCTGAACTGCACGTGTGTGGATGTTTATGTATGGTGTTTACGGGCTTCACCCTGGTCTCAGACACAGCGGGCACCTTCGCCACTGCGATCAACAATAAATATGAGCAGAGGCAAACAATTACCCCCTTAACGAGGGATTAATTGTGTCAAGATGGAGTGAGGTCAACACGGAGGTCGGTTAACGGCGTACATTCCTAATGTGTTTATTTTCATTAGATGGGAGCATTAGTCTTTCTCTTAGTAGCACCGCTGTCGATTCCCCTTTATGTTGTAGATACTGTATGAGAGTATTCCTCCCTCTGTGCATGTATTTATGCACATGCAAGTGTGCATGCTGCTCAAAGTAATATTATGAGTGCCTGAGCATAGCGCTGGCTATTGACTCATGCCAGATCGATATTATAAATGCCTTTAACTGTGGCGGTTAAACTCATTTGTCATTTATCGGTGGCGGTAGCGGGGAATGACAGTCCACAGAGAAGCGACAAATGTATCAATCTATTGCAGCGCTAACTTCCCTCGCCGGCCTCTAAGTGTGTCATCATCCAGGAGCCATAACTTGAGGCACAGCTCTGTCATGTTCACCGACGACAAGTGATTAGGTGGGACAGTGTTGTGGCGGGGCGGGGAAATGAAAGGACTGGTCATTTGTTTCTGCGTGGCTAAAAGCGAGGCGGTTGCAAACAGAGCTGCCGCTGCCTGTCCCCTGTGGCTGATGGAGACACGCCGTCTGCATGTTTACATTTGATTTGTGTACATGTGCGTTCGAGAGAGCGGGAGAACGAGAGGGGAACGTGCAGGCTCGCTGCGAGTGGAGGAGAGTAAAGCAGGTCTTAAATTGAATCACTTTCTGGTTGCTGCGGTTGACATTGTTTAGGCGTTGTCACTGACAGCCTGCTGTAAAGCCACTGTGAGGAAGGATGGATGCCGGCCCCCCAGGCCTGGAATGTATTGCATGCTGGGTAATTTGCTGCCATTGTTTGACGTGACAGAAACAGAGACCATGCACGATGAAACTCGAGGTCTGTTTTAATTATACAACGTGCATTCCTAATTTGTTAGGACGTTGATTAAAGTATAAGTTTCTAAGTTCTACACAGCGTAACCTTTTTTCTTTTCTTTTTTTTTTCCTCCCCAGATTGGGGTTTTGACACCATTTGCATTCGTTGAATTCACCAAAATGGGGGAGGGAGGCATTAGAAGGCAGTTTAATTTAATTTAATTCAGTCTAATGTAGGTAAAT
The DNA here is from genome assembly GCA_029874875.1 of Naso minor. Lineage (NCBI taxonomy): Eukaryota > Metazoa > Chordata > Actinopteri > Acanthuriformes > Acanthuridae > Naso > Naso minor. Next base: position 7,239,374 of record JAQFJB010000016.1, read on the forward strand.
TTAGTTCAAACTGTCATAAAAAGAGGGAACAGTAGGAACAAAGCTACCTGCTGGTTTTGACCAAACTAATCTAATGCTTGTTGGTGCGACCTGTACAATCTTGACAACATACTAAATGATAAAATATGTCGTGTACAGTTGTTTGGCATATCATATGTGCAGTGATAAGATAAAGCAGTAATTCATGAATCATTTCACAGCATGAAGTGCTGCTGGCAGAATAGCAGTTAGCAGCAGCTGGAGCTTAAACTGAAGAACATCACTGACGGTGGAGCTGGAAATGCAGTGAACAAAGGCAGTCAGGGAATCAATATTAAAATGTTCCTTTTGGTTATTTTTCGCCCTCCTGGTGAGTCTGACCAGAAGCAGTGCATGTAAATATGGTGCTTTACACAGCGTGCTTAGAGTATCATTAAATTCAACACATGAAGAAAATTCAAATTGCCGCCTGGTTACAAACTTTACTGTAAGGTGGAAACATACTGGGGCCATTTATAAGTTTGAGATATTTCCGGCCAGTACTGGCAAGTTGAAAATTTCTTTAAGTCCAAAAAAACGGAAAAGAAAAGAAAAGAAAAAAAGCTTGGAATAATGATGTAAAATGTTGTAATTATGTAATTTGTCCAGCAGAGGGCGGTCCATTTTTGAATAAGTAGTATGTTTTTACTGCTGCAATAATGTCTAGAATACTTTTTTTTTTTAATTATGAGATATCACACCTCCATTACATTTTTTTTCACAAGTATTTAATAACCACATTGAGCTGATGTTGTACATATATGATATCGGCCGATATATCAGATACCAAAATTTTCTTGCTCCCTAATATCGTTATTGGCGTTGGCCCCAAAAATCTGTCATCAGTCAGGCCCTATAAGTTGGCGAGATAATTTCACACGAATTCTGCTGCTTTACTGTCAAAGTAATCTAC
>JAQFJB010000016.1:7355087-7369220 GCA_029874875.1 Naso minor
AAGAAATCCTCCATCACTGTCGAACTGAAGGCAAACTGTGCTCTCAGACCCGCAGCTATGCTGTTTCAAGATACACAAACGAAAGGCAGCGCAGACGTATAGTGGAGAGATGCAGACTTAGGCTGTCCAAGCCTGTGTCATCTTGGAGCGTCTGTCAGATCCACTCCACAACAAGAGCTCTCAACCCGCCGCCCTGCAACACTGTGGGGCTCTGCTCTCTGCAGTCCCTCCTCTCCCTCCCTTCCTCGCTCTGTCTTTTCCGCTCCCAAGGCAAAGCATTTGTTCCTGGCTGATGGGAGGTTGAAGCTGCAGTGGCTAAACAAATATATTCTGGCCTCCAACAATCGCTTTTGGACAGACAGGCTGGAAGGAGGAAGGGTGCAAGAGGGGTAAAAATAAAGGGATCGGGAGCAGGAGGGTGGATAAGGCCAAAAAAAGTCCCCTTAGGGAATGTTTGGAAAAAGAGCAAGGGAACATCCACTGGTCTGGTGATGGCTGCTTGGATGCTTGTCTGGCTCTCTCCCTCTCTTCCTTACACTCACACACACACACACACACACACAGTCACACACATGCACACCCACACGCACTTAACTCACGTTCCCAGTGGGCCGCTGCTGCTGATTGAGGCATGGTTTGGTGTTCCTGCCCCAGCTGATCCCCAGCCCCCAGTGGATACCAATCTCAGTCATCACACTGGAGCCACCGATGTGTGCGTGTGCATGTGTGTGTCTGTGTAATTGAGACACCCTATACAAAGATCAGATAGTGGTCTTTTATGGCTAGACACTACACTTTCATCGTGTTCTGTTTTGTGTGTTTGTGTGTGTGTATCGGGTGGGAATGACTATTTTTAGTACCTGGGGTAATCTCTACTAAGAGCCTTTCAGGGCTGTTTCACTTAAACCTGGCCAAAACACTAAGCCAATAATCCCCTACCCCCCACCCCCGACTCGTAGTCTCTCACACACACGGCAACATGTTGCAATGATGCCATGTGATAAGCTCAACCTTCCTTGTATTATTTAATAATGTACACTTTTGAGTGTGGAAGGTATTCCTAGAATGCCTTTATACTGTTTGTCTTTGTGCAGTGAAAAGAGACGTGCAAGATGGTGTTTGCATAGAGATGAAACGAAGTGATCAAAGAGTGACTGAGAGAAGGGTACAAAGGGAAGTCTAAGAGCGATTGCCAGTAGTAAGAAAACAGTATGAATAACAGACGAAAAAGGGAAACCTCGACAGAGAGAGAGAGAGAAGGAAACGGATGGAGAGAGGCCTTCAATCAGTGAGTGCCGTGATTCATGGTGAAGCGCTATCAGTCTTGGGCGATAGGCTGCTTCCTCTCTCCAGGAAAGGCCAATCGATCCTAGGTGTGTGTGTGTGTGTGTGTGTATGTGTGTGAGTTTGTGCGTGTTGGCGTGTGTGTATTCGGTGCCAGCATGCACAGCAGTGGCAGAAGCCTAGGCCGGCCCTCCTGCTCAGATAGTTTACCATGTTCTGTCAATCTGTGTGTTTTTTAAACCCAGCACCCAGAGATTTTTTTCCATTCTCAACAAGAAGTCAGTCAATTCCAGCAATTGATTAAACAAAGCAATAATCACATTACAGGTGAAACTGGTAGATATTTAAAAGTAGCTCAATACAGACTGAAAAGATGCGTTTCACAACCCCCTGACATCATTGACCAAACCCAGCATCATTGATGGGTGTAGTAGGATGTGGTCAGAAGTGTTTTGTCACAACTTTATCATCGATGGACATCACTACATCAAGGTTAGATGTTAAAAGATATGGAAGAACCTTTGTTTAAAAATATATGAAAAAAAACAAACATCAACAGACTGTGAAAAAGTGAGAGTTCTAACGTTATGTCAAAGACATCTATGTATTGTTTTACAGAAATATATACGGATGGTTAGCATGCTGACCTGCTAACCCCAAGCTTGTCCTCTCTCGAGCTTAACTGCCACATTAACTTATCGTGAAACACACTTCAGTAAGACTCATTGGGAACAGAAGTAAATAAAAGTTGTTTTTAACAGTTTTTTCAAGTCAGTTTGACAAACTCACACCTTGATCAGTGAGTGGGATATGATTATCCCTGCTGGTGATGCCCGTCCTTCCGCAGTTGGTCTTTGAGGCTGTGTTCAATCGCAACCTGGTTGTGTTTTGCTACTTGCGGTATATACACAAACTTCATACTCCAATGCTTCAAGCACCCATTCCAGTTAGACTGATTGGCTAATAAGACCGCTTGCTGCACAGATTTGCGAGCTAAGAGGCTAAGAGAGAGAGCTAAAGCAAAGAGTATTCTAAGCAGCAGGTAGGGCTCTCTGTAGCGATACGCTGCCCCCTGTTTTATGCATTTCACCTTTAAAGACAAGTAGAGGTTAGTAAAAACAAGATTAGCTGGCTTAAGTCCACAAGTTAGCTCTGATTAGTTCTGTTAGTCTTTGTTAAATAGGAGAAACCATGGTAGTCAAGCACAGTCAAGGTAAGAGGGGACTTTTTTGTCCAAAAGATTCACTTGAATGAGATTATTAGGCATTATTTAAGCATTTATTAAGTACATATAAGTATCTTTGTGTAGTTTTTAGTAGTAGTTTTTACCTTATGTTTTTAATGTAGTTTGATTTTCACACATCTTTGGCCGTATGTACTGCAATCTTGTACTGTAAATGTGAAGGGACTAGTTTTCCCTAGTCCCTTTTTCAGGAGCTTTGTCACCCATGAGGAAATAAACCTGCCCATTCTAACTAAGCTTTATGATGTGCACTGCATGCTTATAGCTTCAGCTTATTTCCCCCCTTGAAGCGTTTAAGTCTGCACAGGCCTCAAAGAGTTCAAGAGGCTCTCTGAGACTCTGCTGATGCATGAGTGACTGGATGCTTGGATGACTCACTTGCTGCCCAATCAGTGGCTCCTGAGTCTTAACTGAGAGCAGAAGCTTTTACAGACATTTGGACACTGCAGATAGAAAAAATCCCCCTCCACTTTATGTTAAACAAAAAACTGGCTCGTATGAACGTTAAATATTTTGTATGGAAAAGCGACTAGAAAAAAAGTCAAGGGAATGAAATGTCATAGATAGATATGGACATGAGTTTAGGCTTTAAAGGAAAGAACGGTTATGAGTTAGTTGCACATAAACCTGATAATTTGTACTGCTGTCATGACAGTGCTCTTGACTTCAGGAAGTAGCAGCTCTGCAATTGTCTGCTCGCTAATCAGCTTGTTCCAGAAAACCATTTTCAGGCTATATTGTGGCCAGCCAAACCTCTTGTCATAAGGCTGCTGTGTTATATAATAACTCGATGGGAAGATTGGGAAGGGATTTCGAGTGTTGGAGGCTTGTCATCAAGTGGTCAGTGATCAATGATCATTCTGCATTTGGCAGACATTTCGCAGTCTAGTGGTGTGTGCAGGTGTGGAGGGTCTGTTCAGCTCAATGTAAGCTGTGAAGATGAGCCGAGCCAAACTAAAGGAAACATGATCAGTATTCCACAGAGGATAGATCCTAGATTAAGATGAAATACAGCTCAACACTGAATGTTGGTGCTGCAAAGAAGACCGAGGCTTTCATGCCCTCCTCATGTTATCTTATGGAATCCCTGAATCATGTCAACAAGCTGGGATTGTATCGACTTAGGTGCACAATTCTTTTGATGTGTTTTCATTTCTGTGCTTGTAAAGATAGACGCATCCATACATCATTACCTCTCACACAACATGCAAAGGCTTGTGAAGTCCTCTGTGTTTGACCACTGCCACCGCACGTGCAGCTCATACCCATATGGCACTTGAAAGAAAACTGCTCAGATAACAAACACACAGAGTCATGACATGGATAAGAGACATACACACTGCAGTGGCGGCCTTCTGCCTGGATCCAGGAACGACAAGGCGCACACTCTGTCACACAGAAGTCAAGGTAAAAGATAATGCGTTTATTTAGTAATCAGCAAATAGCTTTTATGCAGCGGGTAAGTGGCGAAGCCTGTGAGGCCTTGATAAGATCGTTTGCTTTCAGGTGTTTCCCTGTCGCACCTCGTGTGCCATTGAGTGCAAATTGAATAGGGTGACCTTTTTTGCCGCAGAATCAAATTGACTGCATTTCTCCCAAAAGATTGTGCCATTTCAATTACCATAAATTGGCGATTCTGCGTCCCCCATCACACACACAGACACATGCACGCAGATATGTAGAATAGGACAATGACACAGAAGCACATCTTTTTGTCTGAAACACTGCAGACCGCTATATCTTGTCCACTGTACCCTCTCTCTCCTTGTGCTGGCATCTTTCCGAGGAAGACATTACTGTGACAAATGAAACGCCACAAACCCTCTATGGGCTTGGCAGGGCCTGAAAGGTCATGAGCTGCATTTGTGGGCAGGTGTATATGTGTGTGTGTGTCATTGAAAGTGTGTAAAGGTGGTGTCAGCAATGGATAATAACAGAGTCCTTGGTGCGAAAAGCGAGAAGTTCTAGTCCATTCTGCTCCCCTTCCAAAACTATGTAAATGTCAAAAGCAAAGTGACCAGCCTTTCTTGTGTTTATAATTGTTTTATGGATGGCTTCGCTTGACTGCTGATGGGAGACTTACCTTCCAACTGGGAAATACGACAGTGTCCATCTAGAAAGATGGACATCGGAAATAGTATCTGTGCTTCCTGGATGTTCTCCGCTTCCCTCCCTGTGTTCCTCCAACACATTATCAACAGTGAAACAGTATGTTCAAAGGCCCCTTGCTTAGTGGTGCACATTCAGAGCTGCCGACTTAAGCAAATAGCTATTTGCATGCCATTAGGCGAAAAAAAGCAGAGGGAAGCACCATTCTTCATCCCATCTCTGCATCTCGCTGAATATTCCTTTTTGATGCTCCAAATGTCTGTTTTCCTCCCCCTCCTGCTGTGACCGTCAAAGCAAGTCAAAGTCAGAGCAATCACAGCAATCAGTGCTTCCTCGTGCCAAGCCGATTGGGAAGTAGCTGCCAAAACAAAAGAGTGAGTGTCCAATCATTATGATGGCGTGTGATTCTGTGGTGTTAGCAAACGGTTGCTTGGACCATCTGTTGGAAGGCTGGAGGAGGAAAACAACAGCAGCTTGGGGCAGGAGTGTAGATGGGGAGGCTCCACCAGGACACTCAGAGCCCCCCTGCGATCATAGTGCTTGTTTGGATAGCTGTGTGAGAATGTGTGTGAATTGATGTCTGGTGCATGCATTTTTAAGCACTTTTAGGTAATTATTGGACAGTTTTACTAGATTCATCATAAATATAAAGGCGTTGTTTCTTTGGAGGTTTATGTCGTCTCTCCAGCTGTTTGGTCTCTTAGGTATATTGCAGTCTCTCTTGCTGTGTGTGCTTTTGCAGAAAGATACACAATTGACTGCAGGATTTTTGACCCAAAGCAGGACAGAATGGCCCTGGTTGGTCTGAAGGCATGTGACAGCCTCAGCTGATCTAAGCAGATGTGTGACAGAGTTCAGGTGGTTAGTTTTAGCAACGGCAGCAGCAGGGTTACCGGTCAAAGGATTTTTCCACGGAGAACTAGAAAGAACAGCACTGCTAACATCCCTTGGGTAGGTGTCTCAATCGGATCTGGCCTGTGTCAGGATGTGTAACAACAGTTCCCTTTCTCTCTCTCTGGCTCACTCTCACGCACACAGATATCTCTTCTTCTCACTGTCTCTTTCCCTCTCTCTTTCCCTCATCAGCTCATCTGATAGTGCTCTAACAGTCTCAAATGGTTCCCAGGAGATGCATCATCGCCACACACACACATCCACACATCGCTCCGCATTGATGGGTCCAACCGTCTCCTTATTGATAACTCACGTTGCCTTCAAAGCTGAGACAGACATCTGGCATGTAAACAGTCAGCTTCTGCAACAGTACTTCCTCTTCATTTAGAGAGCTGCCATTTTTGTTTAAACGGAGGCACAAAATAGTGAATTCCTGCCAGGGCGAAGGGATTGTCACAAGGCCAGTTGTGGTATTATAGCTAAGCAGGATGGAGAAGCCTGAAATCAGCTGCCTGGTGCTTGGACTGGACAATCTTGTCTGCATTAAGAGGGTACTAGATTTAGCAACTTTAGCAACACGATAAACCAGAATATAAACTGAGCCTGGTGTAGTGGCAATAGAGAGACTAGGGTGATGCATCCTTGGTGAATACAGAGACTCTTTTGGCCACTATTACTGTGATTTTTGTGCCCATAACACGTCAAACCTCAGTATACAATCCACAGGATCATTGCCTGGAAACTTCAGTTTCAGAATAAAAAGAAGGAAAGAAGGAAAATGACTGGATCATTCAGTTAGTTGCTATGTTTTTCAGAGCCAGTCACAGCCCTGACCACAACAGAGGTATAAGATTTAGTTTTATGATTTGAAACACTGTCAGACTGTGTCAGTGGTGTCTCACACACAGAGACACACACAGAGGGACTTAGCAGTGTTATGTATGGTTTCATCGCTCCGTATAGGCCATAATCACCCTCTCTCCATCTCAGTAAGCTCATGCTAAATGACCAGACGTCTCTGGCGGCTGCCATGATTTGTCTCTCCGCTGTGCATCGTGCCGTACCTTACCCTCCCTTCCTCTCCTTCCTCCCTCCTTCTCTTCTCCCATATGTTGCGCCTGTGTGACCGGCCAACGTGTCAGGCCTGACTAACGCCTTAACGGCAAGGCTGACGTTGATTTATTTCCTCTGAAATCTGGGGGCCGGGGGGTAATAACACAGAATGACATTATTTGTTTATCAAATCCGAGGCTGCTTTTCTTGCCAGAGTCAAGATGTGACGACTCGATACGACCCCCTCACTCGCCACACACACACAGTTTCTGATTGTGCCATGATTAGAAGTTGTGGCCAGTCGCTTGACCTCGTCCAAGGGAATGTTTTTGAAATCTGACAGAGCAGAGGGAAGAAAATAAAGACTGAGATGAAGCAATGCAATTAAATTGTCAAGGCACAGATTTAACCCCCCGCCACACAAATTGTGGCCCAATATATTAAGAATGTATTCTGTCTGAAGTAACTGGATGCTATTCCTCTATCTGCAGAGAAAGTGAGCAAAAAAGAGACAGTGGGAATAAACAGTACTTTAAATACTAGATGACCCATTTAAAAAGAGATATTTTATCTTACCACATCCAGAGTGTCTGCCACATGTTCTGCCTCTCATTTGAAGATAACGGCTGGGCTTGTTGAAACTGCATCTTGGTGTTATTCAGTGATCACTTCTATCGTTCTGGCACTTTCACAACACATTTGGTCCCTTTTAACATGTAAATGATGCATTGCCCTGAAAAAGCTCATTAAAATTTGATCCCTGGCAAATTTGCTCAGGAGCTTGGAATCCTCAAGAAGCAATTAGCAGATTTAATTTGGCTATTTGCCCCTGTGTTCTGAAGTGAGTGTTTGCTTAAAACAGCACCTTCACCTTCGGTTATCAGCTGCGTGAATAGTATCTCCTGGAACACAATGCTGTGCCGTGGAACTCAATAAAAGAGTTAAAGGACAACCTCAAATACAGCCTGCCTGATAACAAAAGGGCCTCACCTAATAATGAACAACTGTGGTTGGCTTTTTTCCTCCAAAGTGAGGAAGATGGGGTGAAGCAGGGGGTGGAGAAGCTCTGCCAGCACCTGCCAACATTTTTTATGGCTAATTGAAGCATTTGGAATAAAACAGCCACAAAATGGCACCCTTTAGAATTGGAGCAGGGTTAATATATTGTGATCCCACAATTAGCCCAGGATTGTTAAGATCTCTTTAATTCGGTGAGGTCCATTAAGCGGAATGGGCGAGAAAGTGCTCCCACTGAGACAATTTTTCTCTTCTCTCTTTGTTCCTCTTGCCCTCTTTTCCTCTCAGCAGCTGCTGTAGTAATCAATATAAGTGGACATGGCCGTCAGCAGGTTGCCAGGTTATCCTGGCGTCACCCCCTTTGGGTGCTATATCTCCTAAAGTCCACCCACACAGAGATTTTCTTTATAAATATATACAAGGGGCAAGCGGGCCATTGGTAGGAGACTGACTTTGGTGCGGAAACTCTGCAAGGTGTGGTCCTTAAGGTGGCATTGAAACGCTCACCCTGCTGGACAGAGGTATTACATCACACTCCGTCCAGGGCAGAAATGATCACTGGGGTTTGCTCTTTACCCCAGATTCTCAAATCCCCACTTGGCCCATGAGTGCCTCTGCGAGAGCCGCAGCAGCGTCTGCAGCATGATCGTCACGACTCAGGGTTTTACAAGTGTCTCTTTCAGAATATGAGAGTCCCTTCTGGGTTATCTTCGGGGATACAGTGCGCCTGTGGGAGCTTGCCAATTGGTGGAGGTTTTTGAAACAGGATTGAAATCGCTACATTTGAGCCTGCCACAGCCTCAGAAATTCCTTTCCAAACCATGACATAATGAAGCTTGCACAGGCCTCTCAACTTTTAATGTAACTAGTGTCACAGAGTGGCATAGAATGCAATTTCTACAGAAAATGTAGGTTTGAACTTTCTCTGCAGAGGTGAATAAAGCCCCACCCAAGTACAGAATTGCTTGGATAGTTGGTGAGCTTGGCCCTAAACAGATGGCTGGCTCATTAAAGGCTCATTTGTGATAATCTAAAATGATCCTGCTTTCAATTTCTCATGCAAGGATGTATGTTTGGGCTAAGAAAAGGCTCCGGATTTATCAGCGGTTAATACCTACCCGCTTAGTGCTCAGGTAATAACTTGGGATGCTGGAAAATGGTGAACATTTCAGTAGCGGAGGGTTCCAGCACAGTGGATTTGAAGCTCCTTGCAAGTAATTAAACAGCATGCCACCTCATACAGAGCAATTTCCTGCAAGGCATTTGCTTGCCAATGCGGCATGGCCCGTCTAGGTAGTATTATCTCTGTGAAATATGTCCCCTTTATCATTTTTTAATAATGACTGAGTGCTCATGTTGTTAGGAGAAAATCTACTCAATGAATATCAGATTAACGTTTTACTCACTGTTCGCTAGCTAACTGAACGTCCAAGATATCCATGTCATCTAGAAATGAAAATTAGAGAGGAGGGGGGCATAAAAATGGCCGCTATCTTGTCGGTAAATCCAAACTGGTTTCAAAAATGCTTTCCATGGTTGGTGTGTAATTGTGTGAAATCCGTGGGGAGGCAGAAACAAGTAGGTGGGTAAATTTTGTGCATGTGGGAATCTGAGTCTTCTGGGATGTAATGTTGGTATCTAAGAGGATGGTGGCCCCCTTTGGCATAATGATGGCCACACACCATCGCTGAGCGATGATAATCCTGCCATGTGCATAAAGGGATTTGTTCTTGTTGGGCTGGCCACAGAACATCCCGGGGTGACGACGCTGTTTATCTTTCCGCTGTCTTAAAGTCCCCTGGGCTTTCAGGGCCCTGGAACTTACAGTTCCTGTTGTCACTTGTCACTGTGCAAAGGCGCAGCCATGCACACACAAACACACACACACACACACCCACCCCTATTTGCCAAGCAAGTTGCATTTCTCTCATTTTAATACATATTCTCTCTTTTTTTTCCCTCTACAAACATGCATAATTATTTTTTCTGTGAATCTCTGATGTCAATAGTTGGTTATCTCTCCTTTTCCTTCACTCTCCATCTCTGCATATATTCATCTCACTGTGTCTGTCTCACACACAGTTATAATCTCTACCATTAAACAGCCAGCTGCAGCAAGCACACACACGCAGACACACACAACTCCGCTGACACATAAAAAAGAAGCTGAGTGGCAAGAACAAGCTTTACTTTTCATGAAATGTTGATGCTAACTTCCCGCCCGTTGTGTACATCAGCTGTCATGCCAACATTTTAAATATATCACATTTATTTAGCTTTAGCGGGTGGTAATTCGCCTTATCTGAGGATTGCTCGCAAACATCTTGTCGGCAAGCCGATCGTCTCTCAGTCCTGTGGGGGAAGATTGAGAAGAGTCAACTTCCACTTATTGTTTCCGTTACCCCCCCCACACACACACACACCCCTCCACACCACAACACACCCCGACCCATTCCTGTCTTCCCTAGATACTTGCTACTTGTCAGCCCTGGTAATGGGTTTCTTGGGGGAGATATTATTTTGGTCCAGTAAGCTGCGTGCTTAAAATATGAGTGACAGGCTTGACTCACTTGCACAGGGAGAGAATTTTGTTTTTTAGAAGGCTGCCAGAATAAAGCCAGCTCTGCTGCTGCAAAAAATATGAGCAAAAAAAAAAAATCTTCCCACTCTATTAACAATGAAAGCCTGCATGCAACCACCCACCACCTTTACTTCCCTGGAAGAAAAAACAGAGATGCAACTTCTCCTGACTAAAATGTCCTATTTTTCCCTGTCTCTCTGTTTTTCTGTCTGTCTTCCCCTTTTTCCACCTCCTAAGAAGATAGATGAAGAAAATGAGGCCAACTTGCTGGCAGTGCTTACAGAGACCCTGGACAGCATCCCGGTGGATGAGGACGGATTGCCTTCGTTTGAGGCCCTGGCAGATGGGGACGTGACCAATGCCAGTGACCGGAGCTGTCCCTCCTCCCCCGACGGCTCGCCACGCACCCCAGAGCCTGAGGAGCCTTCCCTGGTAAGACTAGCAGCTCCACCACTCCAGGGTCAAAACATAGAGAATGACCTCCAACCTTGCGCACACTTTGCTTCTTTTCCAGTCCATGGCAGACACCAGATAAGACCCTGTAACCAGACTGGGCACCAAAAGTGGCAATTGTCTGTTAGCGCTCTGTCTTTGGCAGCACCTCATCCACACTATGCCACATTTACCACAATGTCCTCACTGTATGGGTGGCAGGAGTGTTCAGAGATGCAGATGCAGGGAGGACGTCGATGGTTTGCCGCTCAGTGCTAATTACATAACAGTGCTATTGTGGCACCAATTCAATGATATAAAAACTGCGGTGGGGCCAACTCTGGTTGACACAGTGCCACAGGCCCAGAAATCAAGCTGGTGCATAATGAAAGTAAGGGAAAAAAAGAAATCCATCTCATCTCGTCTACTCTCAGTGGGACTCGACTAATCCCCCTGTGCCCCAGTCATCTCTTTTGGCAAAAAGACAGGCCACTCGATGAGAAGTCAGCTTACCTTTGTGCTGTTATTTTTACACGTAACCATACCATCTGGGCATTTCTCTAGCTTAAAGGCGTTGACCTAAAATGTTATGTTATGTTCAGTTATAGTCCATTTTATTTCATGCCGGTCCCTCCTAGATGACCTTTAGCCACATGCCCGCGAGTGTTTATTCAATCACATTAGAGAAGCCTGGTTTTGTGTACACTAAAACACCTGCACAAGAAGAAAGACTTGCTCCATCACATACTGTAAACTGCTTAACTCTCTGTTCTCGCAAATATGTAAGCAATTTTATCTTTTCTGTCTCTAGCATTGCTCTCTTTTGGTTCCACATTTACAAAGCGCAGGCTGTCTAATTGAAAGAAAATGGTCATTTGCATAACCCACGCTCGCTTCCCCCTCCTTCACCACATTCTCTTTTCCTGTTTGGGTCCATTCGCAGCTGAAGAAGCTCCTTCTGGCACCCGCAAACTCCCAGCTCAGCTATAATCAATACACAGGTGGCAAGGCACAGAACCATGCAGCCAGCAGCAACCACCGGATCAGACCACCACCTGCCGTCGTCAAGGTAGGGACACGCACACACACACACACACACGCACACAAATACACACACTGATTTGCTGCATTTTCCACTCCTTACACACATTTTTTGTTAGTGTGTATTTATCTCTCTCACTCTGTTCTCGCTCTGTCTTGTTTCTTTCTCCCTCCCTCCCCACACTTCTTGTTTTGGTGGCTGCCTTTAGAAGATGTTAGACTACTGCTCTAGTCTTCTATCCCAGGGGGCCATCTCGTAATGAAAACAGGCTGATTGCTGTTGGGCTTTCCAGGCGAGGCATCGGCACCGTTGTCTCATTAGCTCCACCACTTATCCGCCTTGGTATGGTGCCTGTTGGAAAAAAAAAAAGAAAAAAAAAGAGAGAGACAGGCATTCTTGCGGCAAGATTGATGCCTTGAGACGACAAGATCGAAATATCAAACTTGATGTTCTCATTAGATGGCTCTCAAAAGGACTTTTTTAAAAGGGGTGGGGTTGATTGAGATCAATTCTAGTCAGTGGAAGCATCATATGTTTATTAATGTGAATTTAAAAAAAGATATGACTTCATTTCGTGTCAGAACGTGGCGTACTGTATGTTCAGTGTCATGTAAAGCTGACAGCATTTGATCATTCACTCTTGTTTGGAATCATGTCTAAAATATGGGATTTGTTATGCTTTCCCCAGTGCTAAAAATCCTCCAAATGTAAAAAAGCATCTACTTGTGATCATGTTATATGGTAAACACAACACAACTGCACACAGATTTGTGTGCATTGTGGGTACTATGTTTGCTCACGGAGTGCGTCAACCTTCCTCACAGATTCTATTTTCATACTGTGCCTTTGAGTCATCCATTTCTGGAGCACAGCGAATGAGGACTCCCGGAGGACATGGTGTGCGTACAGAGTGGCGCGGTGGTGCTCAGAGGGCCACGCAATTAAGATGATGGGCGGACTGCACTCCCACCATTGCCTCCCAGACAGTTGGGCAACCACTGTTGGAATTGCTCCTTCAGTCTCTCTCTGCCTCCATCTATTTTTACTTTTATGTCTGTGCTCAATAAAGCACTTAACTTTTCTCACAACTGGATCAACTGCACTATACTGGCAACAGTAAGCAACATTTTTATCCAAGCAAACTAAATAATTTTCTCTCTCTCTCTCTGTATCTTACTGTGTTGCACAGACGGAGACCCCCTGGAATGGCAAAGCAAGAGGGGGCTCCGGCCAACAGAACCGCCCGGTGAGGCGGCCTTGCACTGAGCTGCTAAAATACCTAACGGCCACTGATGACATCCTGCTCCACACCAAAGCCAGCGAAGCCAAGAGCACCTGGGGGGGTGCTAGTAGCAGGGACAAGAGTGGCTTGGGACTTGGCGCGTCTTCCTCCTCCTCTTCGCCATCCTCGTCGTCCACCTCCTCGTTCTCCTCCCTCTCCTCCACCTCGTCTTCCTCTTCCTCCACCACCACCAAGAAGAAGTCAGCTGTACCATCTCAACAACAACAGCAGCAGCAGCAGCAGCAGCAGCAACCGCCGCAGCAGCATCACCAGCGAGGTGAGAGCCGGGCTGCAGGCGAGTGTAGTGTGGCTGGTGTTGGGGCTGGGAAGTGGCAGCGTTGCAGTCACGATGACGGGTTTGAGGAGTCGGAGGGTGCTTCTATCCCTGTTGACCACAGAACCTCCACCTGCGGCCATGCCCGCCCCAAACTGGAGCACGGGCCGCCCAGTGAAGAAGGAAGGCCGCCAGGCGATGTGGGCCGCCTGGCTGCCGCTAGGTTTATTAGGTATATGCATTCTTATTCCCTCCCTCCCCGAGAGGTGAGTCACAGCTGTGAGCATTGCCGAGAGGCTGCGGGCGCCACTCAGGCTAGTGAGGGCTTTGGCAGGCAAGGCCATAGTAACAGTACCGGTGCAAGCCGTGCACCACATAGACACATCACAGTGACTATTAGGAAAAGAGATGAGAAGCCGGGGCACCCCTTACTTAGCCAGCTGCTCACCTCCAAACAAAGGCCTGCTCAGTATCGAGCCCACTTACTCCCCCCTAAGATCACCCCTTTACCCAGCACTCTGAGTAAATCAGCAGGTAAGAGGTCTGAGAGCCCAGCCCAGGCTGTTTCAGTGGTGGAAAAGGAAGAGCTGGGAGGGACCAGTGATTGTAAAAAGTGGGCAGTAAGTAAGGTTGAAGAGCCTGACTCAGGATCCCTGTTGTCACCTCTCGCCTTAGACCTAGAGAGCTTGGTTAGCCAGCCAGACTCAGGGCTAGACTTGGGCTTTGGACTAGATCTGGGGTGGCTAAACCATGGGGAGGATGTTGACCATGATGATGATGATAATGATGGTGTTGATGATGATGATGATGATGATGATGACCATGTCACGGGCAGCCCTGCAGCGGTGCTCTCACAAGGCCCACCAAGCCCACTCTTCCCAGATACTAGAATTGCAGAGCCCGCCCCTCCCTGCATCATACA
>JAQFJB010000016.1:7393300-7404344 GCA_029874875.1 Naso minor
TCTAAATGGCCACAGCGTATTAAGTCTCTTTGATTTCGGATCCTCTGATTTCTCCTCTGATATATAAATAGCATCAAATCAAAGCCATGTCCTGTCAAATTAATTACTCATTATCACCATATATCCTTTTAATCCTCGTTTTGTGGGCACCATTACAGCTAAAATGCCAGTGTTATCCCAAAGCATTAAAGACACATTTTGTAATGGAACGTTCCTCTGTTTGGACTGTCAAAAATCTCAGCTCAAATCATCCTGACTAAAGTGCATTAAAATGCACGGACAGTCAAGCTATAATTACTGGGCAAAAATACCCCATGCCTTAATCCACATGGTAATAACGCAATTAAAGTGCTGTTTCTTGGACTTGGTAATCTCCTGTGACAAGGCTTACAATTCAATTAACCCCGTTTTAACACTTTGTTTCAACTTCCTGTAAGGCTAATTTGCTTTTAACTTACTTCAGTTGCTATAATTGTGCCTAAAGAAAATGCCCAGTTTCTGAATTATCAGTTGTTGATGTCAATGAATTTTCAGTGGACGGGATCTGTTCTTATCCAGCAGGATGCCTGAGAGGGAATTTCTTTAGCCTGGCTCCTACCAAAGTGATAGCTTTGTCTTTTCTTATACTGTGGGGCTGGCTTTATTGATCACTACTGATGTGTTAGACTTGTTGCGCTCATACAAATTAGACTAAACTCCAAAACTAAATACAGAAAACAATGCGCAATCAAATAAAAAGTCAGAAGGGAAGTAGTTTTGGAATTATTAATAGTGTGTTATTCTTTTTTCTCTGATTCTCTGCTCTGCAAAGTTGCATACATGATGAGAGTTTCAGCCTGATACAAATTCCGATAATCTTATAGTACAACCAGAGCTGGCTCTTCTGCTGACATCTCCCAAAGTCAGCCATGGATCTAACCCATTTAATCACTCCTTTCTTGTTCTCTTTCTAAGCTCATGCTGGCTGTGACATATTGAGCCGGCAAACTTTCCATGTTCTCCCAGAGAAGGTCATTGGGCCAGGCCCAATCTAGCCTCTGAAACTGAGCCAAGATTTCCACCGCTGTCGTTCAGATTAGTATTAGACGTGAGCGCCTTTCCTAAGCAAATCAGACAGTGTGAAGGACAGAACCATTCTTCCATTCAAACACGCCTGCTTCTTGTTAAAGAAAGACAGGGCAATAAGTTGTAGGACAAAAGGAAGTTTGTGGGAAGTCTTCACATTTCATGAATGCTTATTTTAAAATGTGACAAGCAGTTTGTCTTGTTAGATGAGACACAATTGTATAAACTGAATAGAACTATAGGGGATTTCTATGGACACAATGTTTGTCAGTATGGGAAAATGTCAATAAATAGGCAACATTCTTATATTATTCAGTGAGAAAGTTTTTAAGATTCAACAGTTCAAGAAACTCTAGTCACATGCTCATTCCAATAAGTTAATTTGTATAAAAAAAAGTGCTGACTGAAGTTTTCTTTTGGGCAACAAAGCAAAAGTACAATAGCATGCAGGTTTTCTCTGGGTGACACTGGTGCAGCCAGGCTGCTGACACACGATCCAAGGACAACAGGATCTAACATTCACCGCTAAAGGACAATGCAGGACACTCTGTGTACCGTACAGATATGTGAGCGCAGCACGCTATGTCTGCGCTGTGAATTTTGACACCGTTTGGAAATAAAACAGGACATACTGTAATTCAAGAGTTTTGTTGCGAGCGCGCAACAAATTTGGCGGGTGAATTGGTATCGATTCAGCTCCGTCGCTCTTGGAAGGACAAACTTGCACCTGGACTCAATCAACGTTGATTGGAAAGTGGCAACATGCCCACATGCACACAATGCAGCTGATAGGACACACTACACAGCTCTGCACAGGAGAAGTTAATAACCAGACTTAGCTCTTCCAGACTTTAAGCTAATGATTTCCCTTCATAACTTAATATTAACCAAGCAAACATCAATAAGCATGATCTGTCTTACATACCTCACATATCACTTGAGAACTGGGAGCCCCCACATGATCAAAACCCTGAAGTAAGTGCTGCTTTTATGTGATTTTCCCACAGTGGGTAGCCTCACACAGGGCTTGGCACTGTTTTGCAGATTTGTGTGGCTTAATTGGAAATCTTGTGTCAGTTATTTAAGTCCCCTGTTGTTTGTTTGGTCTTGAATTACTACTTTCCCTGATTTCACTGAGGGGCTCAATTCAGAGTTTTGCTTTTATGTCTTTTTTTTTTTTCCCTTGGAAAAAAGAAAAAACCTCCCTGTGTGTTTGCTCTTGCATTATTATGTATACCCTCAGTCTGCAAATGCTAAGCAGTACAAAGAGTATGGACAAACATTTGGGTTGTGGTGTTTTAGCAAGGCAGGTTGGTTTTAGTGCTGCTTGGGACACAAGAGTCTTGATTTTTATATTGTCACTATGAAAGCACAATGAAATCTAGCAATCTGACCAAATAGCACATATTTTTAGCATAAATTTCTGTTTTTGCCTACTCTTTCCCACATTATGAAGCTGTCATCATCAACAAACCCTGTCTTTTGAGCTAATAACCTTTAACCAACAATTATCCTCCATTCCTTTCTGTTTTACTGGGTTTTTGCAACCTCTGGTTTTAGATTCCTTGTCTGCGGACTTGTTGGTAAACTGACGGGATGGCTCAATTTTGGGATTATGTTGAAGCGTTCAGCAGATACCATTGCATTACATAAAGAGAGATGCCACGCTGGAGAGCTTCCACTCACTCCTAATGTGTGCATCCTGGCCAAGGGCAACAACTCGCATCCAGTCCCATCACTGACAGGGCAACCCAGGATTCTGGAAGCGTTCCCAAAGCTGCGTTGCATCACTTGTCAAAGGTAAATTCTCACTGAGTTACTTTAGGTTGCATGAAGCTATTTGTGACAACTGGTGGCAGAAAGACTTCTAAACAAACTCTTAGGAACAAGCTTTGATATACATCACCTCATCTTGTGCTTGGGGCTAATATGTTAACAAGAAGATGGCTCAAATTACTTGTCAAATTTTTGGAAGTTTCAGTTTTAAGTCTGAGCTCTGGTATCTATTATGCATGCTTGTACCGAAGATACCGCTGAGAATCTGACAGGATCAACCCGCCCGTCTGCAACTCGATGTAACTTTGTAAAATTCAATTCTCTGTCTGCTTGTTGGGGTCCCAACAACTTGTAGGCCAGTTGGTGGGCCAAAGAAGGGCAAGGCCTGTTTTTTTAAATAAATTTCATTAATACCAGAGTGGGAGTCTTCAAGTGTTCATTACGCTTGAATTAAAGGATAGGTTTACATTTGTCCTAGTTTATCATAGCTAGATACTTTCAAGTGTACATGGCTACAGTCAAGAGGCGCTAGTTGTTGTAACCTCATAGCCAAGGACTTGTTCAATGCAAAATAAAGTCTACATGGATTCATTCAACTGAGCTGGGGCTTCAGCAGTCTACTATTATATACTACTAGTAAAATTTCCCCTTTGTGTGTCACCGGACAGTATTTTCTTGATGAGTTTCAGTGCAGGAAACGTAGTTCAAAGAGTGAATTTTATTCTACAAAGACCATGAGTTTGAAAGATACTCACTTAATTTGTTTGAGTTAGACTTGACAAGCCATATTAATTTAGGATGAACCCCTAAAAAGCAGTCTTGCAGTTTGTCCAACGTCCCATCAGTAATTGCATCGGAATTGTGTTAGGAAGAGTTCTAAAAGGCCAGTATAAACGAGAAACATTTGCTCTGACCATTCATTTGTTAAGGCATGCAAGTATTGTTCTAAAACTCTAGGCACATCAGCCCACAGTATGCTTTGAGAACAAAAAGCTGTGGCACAGTACAATGCAAAGCTCCTTGCTAGAGGTCAAACCAAGTGAAAGTTTATTTATAAAGCACATTTTAAAACAACCTCAGTTGACCAAAGTGCTGTTCAAGTTATGCAAATATAAATACAATGAACAATCCCTAAAAGGGAAGTGTCCGTAAGTCTTGGAAGAAAAGTTGAACATTAGTTTTAGTTTCACTTGACTGTCTGTCTCGCATGCAGATAAATATGTGCACGTTAGCACTGCCTCTTTTTGGGAAAAGATATTAGAAAAAACTTTTAAACAAAGGCTTCTTGTAAACTATTTTGCAGAAAGTGTTTTGCTTGTTTACAGCAAGCTAGCAAAGCTATTAGCAACAAATTAGCATCATTGTGAGGCTGTTTTATTACAAAGTTGACCAAAAAAAAAAATCCCTTTAACCACAATTTTTTATGGTGTTGAATCCAAAAATATTGCACATTAATTGTTTTTCAAATTATCTGTGTAGCTCAGCTAGCTTGCTAATTCCATTTTTGGTTAGCATGAAGAGCCATGTAGCTAGAGCAAGTCAATTCAAACTGAATATTTATTTATCCCATATTTGAACTGCACTTCAGCTTTTTCATAAGAAGTGACAGTTCTAATGTATGCACCCCCTAAAAATCCAAATTTCTCGTGTGTATTGTATTTTGGGACACATGGACTCTCAATAAAATCAGTTTTGTCCGGGTCTGATGTCCCAGTGGAGGCACAGCGGGTTGTGTGACGGCATTGAGGAACAGGGTGGAGCAGCTATTTTTACCTGAAGCCCAAGAGTGATCTCAACACAGAAGGTGAAGCGGGAGGAGAATGGAATTTGGGCAACGTTTGAGAATGTGAACCGAGTAGCGTTAATCATCTGGACAGCAGAGACATTAACTGTGCATGAAGCTTGGTCTCTGGACATTGCATGTACTGTTCAAATACTGACAGAGGGCGAGTGTGTGTGCGTGTGCATATGTGTGAGAATCGGAGGCGAGAGAGGAAGGGCATGGTGCATTTCTGTGTGAATCTAAAAGGAAGAGAGCACATGCTACAGTGTGTTTGTGTGTGAGGACAGTCAGTGTGCCTGTGCTGAGCTGATATACGGCACCCTGACTTACTCTTGTAGATGAAGTGCACTTTGCTTAAAGCTACACACCCCCAAAGGAATAGACTGTGTTTTCCAACTCACTTTTCGGGTTGGGGAAACACACTGATGAAAAAGGATGAGGCTATAGCGGCACACTCAGTCTTCGCGGCAGCCCCCCGTCACACACTAACATCATTACAATTTCAACTCCAGTGCCTTCTAACAAAACTCTGCATATTAACAATGTGTGTGTGTATCCACTATTGTCTTGTTAAAATTTTTTACAATGGCTGCCGAGCGCATTCACATGCTGCATGCAATATTGTGCGTTAATATGCCCTAGTATAATGCCTGCAGATTTGGAGAGTGCTGATATGGCACATTTCGCAGTGGAAGCATCTGACTCGCACGAAAGCGGAGCGTTCACCCCTGAGAGAGCGAGGGGGCTCACCTTTTGTTATTATTTTCGGAGGCGCCGATTCGTGCTGACCTACTTTGGGAGCAGGGATTGTTGAGGTGCGGAGCACCAATGCAAATGAAATCTGTTGCTTCCTGCCTGTTGGATTTCAAGGATTTCCAAGCACATGATGCAATTGGGAAAAAATGACTAGATGTCACATACTTACTGCAGGCTCATGGATACTGTCATCTTTTTATCTATTATTTTGAAGCTTATCTGGACTCAATTATTCTATATTTTCTGCTGCTGTTGTTTTCTCAGAAATACTATTGAATCAGTGGCCTAGCACCAGTTTGAATTGTTGACAGCAGGCTGCTTGGTTTACCTACAACACCTTATATAAACCCGTTCATCACCACAAATGACAGTGATCACACTGTGACTTGAGTGCGACACTCCACCTGCTTGACAGGTAGCTGTCAAAAATACCTGTCACTCTGTCAGCCGCACAGCCTAGCCACTACCGTTGACTTCATGTTTTTTTTAAAACAGTTTGGTCCTGCAGCTAAAGAAAGTTGAGTATAGTGTTGCTCATCAAAATGACAACCAAAAAAACGATGCTTACAGGGCTATGTTCAATTTATATAACCAACTATCATGCATTTTAGGATTTTACACTGAAGTACACTGAGGTTCTGCCAAGGAAAAAGTCGGTAAAACTTGGGTTTGTCCTCAGAGTGTGTATAACACGGACTGTTCTGACTTTAAACCTTTCCATCACCTTTTGATACACATGCAAATGCTCTTCCTTTGGAATTAGTGACGGTGCCCACATGCAAAAGTCATTGTAGCTTGTCAATGCCTTTTATGACACACTGTAACTGTAGACACACGGTTAGCAAGTGGCCATTTTTCGGTAAGAAGGAGAATCAGAACCCAGAGTGCCGTCGCCGTCCCTGCAGGGGATGGAGTGCTCTAAATGTGGTGTGGCCTTTGTAGCCACGTGTGAAATATGATTTGGTGAAGGATGTCATTTGAAGGGGCCCGGTTCTGCAGTTATGACAGCCCCCGAGCACTCTCTTACACAGTCTCACTGTCTTTTCCGCCGCCTCTGTATCGCTGAATCTCTCTGCTATCTTATCTATCCTTCACACATTCCCTCACACCTTTTTCCCTCGCTCACTCCTCGCCTCCCAGTGGCTCTTTTTATTGGGCTGCTTTAAAGCCAGATGTTCCTGCGCTGCGAGGACAAGGAGGGGGACGGGGGACAGCGGTGAAGGGGAGGGGGTGACCAAATGACTTGTAGCTTCAGAGTAGCTCATTCCCCACACAATAGACTCACTTTTTCTTCGCCCCCTCTTGTTATTTTCTACTCTGCATTTCTATTTTTCACACCCTCATTTATTTCCTCTTTCTTTCCCAGGTTCTTCCTCACAATATGCACCCAGAACACACCCACATACACAAGTTAACTTCTCTACCTTCCCTCTGCCTGTCATGTTATGCAAGCGACCTAGTTCTAAGTTGAACCAACCACTTGATATGAATTGGGAAAAGAGGCTGTAGCTGTGATTCAGGCTGCCTTCAATACGACCGCGCCGCACGCAGGAGAGAGGAGGTGTGATCTCAGTGGCCTGGCCCTGTTTTCAAACCCAGATAATACTCTCTCAAAATCAGATGCTCACAACGGCACACTGGCCCCTGTAATTGTCTGCACTTGAGCTACAGTGTGTTTCTCTCACACTGAACTTTTGCACAGTAGGGGAATGAATAATTCTATTCTTATAACTCAAAACTGTCTCAGGCACAATGTGCTTTTTTTTTTTCTTTTCACCTGAATTTCTAAGTTAGAAATGTCAGTTTTGCCCACTCCTTTCTCTCTCCTCGACTATAATCAACGCCAGCTCCTATTTTTGCAGATTATACAGACACCGGTGTAAAGAGAGGAATAAAAATTGCCGCCATGCCGAGTTTACGCATGACAAACAACATCCGCGCGGAGATCTGACACTGCAATTTGCACTTACACACGCAGGCAAATCCTAGCCTTATTCAGATACATTTCCAGTACAGGCCTATTTTGCAAATCAATCATGCAGCACAAAATAGTGGCGCACAGACTTCTATTTTTCCAACTGCCCAGTGTCGGAAAGCAGCAACAAAAAGCTGGGATGTGGCAGGGTGTTTATGGAGAATATGAATGAAGGTAGCATGCAGCTTTTATGCCTCCTAATAAGCCCCCAAGGCAGGGGAACATTACGACTCTACAGTTTTACAGCCACTGATGGTCTGCTCAGAGATGTACACTGTGCCTCTCTTGGGTGTGTGTGTGTGTGTGTGTGTGTAGGCTGGTGGTGGATCAGACCCATAGTTGTCTACTAAAACCATCCCCATGAATATATGGCAATGAATCAGGCTGCCAGACTTCCTCTCATATGATACTGCTCACAAATGATATGCTTGATAAATATAGAAAAGCGTGCCTGTGTGTGTGTGTGTGTGTGTGTGTGTGTGTGCGCGTGCGCTGAGTGTGCACGCACGCTTTTGGGGTTCATCACTGCAAATGGATTGGGATCTGACAGGCATTCCAATGAGCTGCTGCGATGGCGTGATGAAATCATTACCCCTCGCTAAAATTGTGTTCACATTAAGAAGATGCCTCGCAGTTTGCTTGTGTGTGCGTGTGGCGAATGAGCACCTTAATCGTGTCACGTCCGAGCGTCGCATGGCGTTTTTGTTGTGTGTGTAGGTGTGTCTGCATGAGCGCGCGTGCCTGGCATGGTGAGGTTGCAGTCCATCAGCGAACCAACGAGGGAGAACTGACGCAAGTGCATGAGAAAAAGGCGGAGAAGTGATTTCTCCGACACAGATCTGAGATGAGGTTTTCAGCCATAACCAGGCGGCACTGTAGGAGCTAATTCATGGTTATTGACACATGCACGGCCTGTTTCGTGTGCTGCGTCTTCGTATGCGTGTGCACAACTTCCAGATTTTACAGCTGCTTACTTTTCATATTCCTTTCTTCCACTGCAGCTCAAAATGTTGACTTTATCTGTGTGTTGAACTTTCATGAAACTAAACTGTCTTACATCTCCTCCAGGCGTAAGCTAGGACAAGATCATGTGTTTGATCAGTCTTCATTCGACTCTTGCTCTGGAAATGCTGAGGAAATAGTCTGTTTGCACTTTCAAGCCATTTAATACTGGTTCATCTTTTATGTTTTTGGGGGGGCAGAAATTTAAGGACAGCACCATCTTTGGTGTATTGGTGAAGTAAAGCAACAAAGCAGGTATTAGAAACACTCCATCTTGGACTTGGAAAAATCCTTATCTAAACAGCTTTGTATAGCTAGCACACTTCAAAGATCCTGAATACATTAGTTTTAGGGGATGTTATTCAAATTTGTTGATCCCTTTTGGCCCTTCATAAGCATATTAATAGTATTTTGTCACACAAATGGCTTCTGGTCATTGAGGCATAATCAAACAATGAATTGTAGCGTGCCGCCATAAACGGTTTAAAGCCAGGACAAAACAATGTAATATTTATGTGTTAGAGCCATTGTTCTGTGTAGCATTACACTACATGCCTGCTTTTTACTGCATTTATCTTATGAATGCATAACGGCGGCTGGTAATGACAGTTCTTAGGCCCTAATTTTTGAGATATATCCATTCTATACAGCAAAATGAAAATATGGTGTTCGTGTTGGCCCATTAGCTTTACATAAGACCAGGGTAGCTCTGTGATTTAAAAAAGAAAAAAAAAAGGAATAAAGAAGTGAATACTTTGATGCTTTAGAGCTCACTGAATATGAACCACTTTGATTTAAGGTACAAAACTCGCCTGCAGTACGATTAGCCGTGACAAAGCATATCTGCCGGGATATCTGCTAAATCCGCACCCAGCAATTTTCCAGAAAGATTACACACAACACATGCTATGCTATCGCTTAAATCTGTGCAATTAGAACCTGAGCATTGCCTTTTTGCTGGATTCTAGAAGAGAATGCATTATTTATGCATTTTAATGTCGGGTAGTGGTAATTTGCAATAGTTTCATTAAAAAGGCAAGAATAGATTAACCGCACAGAGAGATCAATTTCTTAAAGTATCCTTCTGCAGTGTTTAGAAAAAGTGTGTGTGTGTTTATTCACATTTGTCCACATGGTTTCTTTGTGTACAGTGCAAGCATGATTGTTTAAGCTTACTGTCTGTGTTTATTCTCACCGTGTCGGGCAGCTCAGTGTAGAAATATGGGCTCAGTGTGTGTGCTGGCTCTGTGATTTGGCTTGCTGCTGTGACTCTACCTATAGAAACAGTGGGCCTCCGCCACTGAAACAAATGGCCAATCAGAGACAATTTTAACCTTGCAGATTACACATGCAGGAATGTTTTTGAATGGCTCTGTAAGAAAGCATGCACGTAAGGATCAATACAGGGTCAGGGTATATATTTAGCTTTATTAGGGGCATTTGATGTGGCAAGAACTCATTTCCCCAGCTGTCTTTGTTTATCCCCATACCGCAATCTATTGTATATTTTCACTAATGTATAAACACTCAGACACTGTCACATTTCATTGTTAATGCTTCCCAGAACGTACCAGCCCATGTAATCGATCACTTTCTAAAAATATTTAGACTTAAAAGGATCAATGCAAGAGATCATTCCCATTCTACTCCACGTATACACAAATAGACCATTGATGGTATTGAGTGCCCTTAAGGCTCTATAGTTATGCTGCCTCGCTGTCGAGGTGATGCTGCTGCCAGACACAGAGCGTGCAGCCACTACTACTATATCTGGCTCCTCTTCCCCTGGTGCTCGCCGAAGCTTTTTACATTTCATAATGCAGAGTTGAGCTCGTCTCGGCGAATACACAACCTCGGGCTTAGAATAATGCCTGTGAAAGGCAGCGCGTGCCCTGTCAGAGACACTTTGCTTTGCAGTGTGATTATGTTGGGAGGTTTCTCCGCCCCAACTTTCAACAGAGGACGTACTTTTCTGTCTGCTGTCTCATGCCAAACTTTCCAACCCAGCTGTTGTCGACTTGTTTGCGTTAGGATTTTCTGTGAAGCCATTTGATCGCTATCTGACTATTAATGCACATAGGGACACAAGTGTCAGCTGTAATGTGCTAGTGGCAAAGCAAATGATGATATTATAGTTAGTCTAAGTTGAACTCCTTCCCCTTCACTTGGCCCCTTCTCCCCAGCACTGACAGGGTTTTTTCTTTGTCTGTCAGATAATTAATTCCAGTCCAGTGTTTCAGTTAATCTCGTAAATTCTCAATCAGGTATATAAATAACACAGGCTTGTTTCATTTGTTTCTTAGATCAGTTTCACAGGGTTCTGCTCTGTTGAAAGGGGTCCACCCTACCGTGTGTGTGATTTTTTTTTCTCTCTCTCTCTCTTGTTGCTCTGCCTGTAATGTTGCACATCAGCTGCTCAGTCAGGGATGGTGAAACAGGTTCACATCATTATGCCCTCTGAGCAGTGAGGGGCGGGGCCCTGTTAGAATGTAGGAGGATAAATAAATGACATTACCTTTGATGCCCTCCTTGTTCTGTGTATGTGTGCCGTAAATTAACTGACTGTCATGAGTGACTGAGGAATATAACCTCAATGTTTAGTTGATTATGTTGTTTGATTGTGAGGCTTGATCTGTTTTTCTCAGCCCGTATTTATCGGGTTAGGTGGTAGGGTCCCATTAGGCGAG
>JAQFJB010000016.1:7689178-7700147 GCA_029874875.1 Naso minor
TCTTTAGAAGGCTGAATTACCTATACCTAGCAACTTTCACGTGTCCTGTAGTGTTTGAGTGGGGTTTAAAATTGCAGTCTGAGATCTACTAAAGTATACACATTGTCCAATTTCAACATTTGTGGAAGATAGATGCGGTCTCTGCTAATGATAAGTTGAAAATAGACCGGTCTGGTCCTTTAAGCCCACGTGTCCGTGACCTTCCTTTTTCTTCATTTTCAAAATGTCATTTTACAAATCTTTGAGCACCACAAAGAAAATCCATTGCTCTTAATTATACCGGAGTAGCACCAGAAATGTTTCAGAATTGCTCACACGTAAAACCAAAATTATCTTCACGGCTTCCCATTAGGATTAAATGAAAAATGGATTTTTGTGTGAGTGTGTGTGTGTGTGTAATACGGCCAAACTGGCCCTTTTCTGTGTTGTAGGAAATGCTCGACATCATGAAGGCCATCTACGACATGATGGGAAAATGCACGTACCCTGTCCTCAAAGAGGAGACGCCTCGTCAGCATGTAGAAGTATTCTTCCAGGCAAGTGTGTCACTGTGCTGTGAGTCAGTCACAGTAAAGAGGCTTTAGAAAACCTTCTTCATATTTGTTTTTTGTCTCTCTCTCTCTCCCTTTTCT
Organism: Naso minor; assembly: GCA_029874875.1. Lineage (NCBI taxonomy): Eukaryota > Metazoa > Chordata > Actinopteri > Acanthuriformes > Acanthuridae > Naso > Naso minor. The sequence continues at coordinate 7,689,811 of JAQFJB010000016.1, forward strand.
CCCCGTCCAACAGAAGATGGATAAAAATAAAGACGGAGTGGTAACCATAGACGAGTTCATCGACTGTTGCCAAAATGTAAGCTGGATATCCCGACGCATCTCTTTCACGGCTGTTGGCACACTTTGCATTTCCTCATTATGTTGTTTTTTTCTCTTTTGTGCGCAGGATGAAAACATCATGCGATCAATGCACCTCTTTGAAAATGTTCTTTAACTTTTGGCTGACGGTGGAGGCTTTGGGAGAGAAACTCATCTTTAGCTTGGCCCAGTAACTGACTTGGACTCCTACTGTGTACAGTGTGCTATGCAGACTTTTGACCATAGATAAAAAAATATTGTTCATTACTGTGGGCCATGAGTAGGAGTAGGCAATATGGTGCGAACACTCTGGAATAAGTTGCCTTTTGAGTATTTTATTATACAAGTAGACTTGTATTACACAAAACAAATAGAAAATGAGAACATCTTAACTTCAAGGTTGCTTTCACCACCTGTCTCCGGAGTGTTTCTGTTTGTTGAACACAGAGTTCTGCAAACAGCATTAGCCTCTGACATTATAAAGCCAAGGCTGCAAAAGACATTTCTGACGAATTAGTTAAGACAGGTTCCGCTTCTTTCCATCTCTGCCGCAGCCTCGACTTGATGTATTTACTGCCAAGTGAAATCACTGTGACTTTTTACAGCATTAATAAAAGAAACCGAAACCGAACAAAATATCCGACGCCTCCGGTTTGACACGCCGGAGCGGCTCTCAATTCCAGAGTGTTCTCACCCCGACTTAGTCAACAATCGTGGTCTGTCTTTTTGCTCTTTGAAGGAGGAGTTTAGAGGAAAAACATCCATTGTACCATTTTGAATTGTACATACTATAGATAAAAGCATTAGATAAGAATTCTATGAGAAAATTTTCAACTTTGTTCATGTTTACTTGCCAACTAGAATGAGACAACAAAAGGATTGTATTGATGTCAAAAATAGGACCATAATATCAGTGGTTTGTCTACAAAAGCACACAGGTAGCTATATTTACCATGAGTATAACATTAGACGATATGTTTGTCTTAAGATAAATGCTGCTTTCAGTGTATTTCATTTAACCCTGTGTATGTATATTCCCTGTAAAGTAAACCATCTACCAGTATGTTTTTATCTTTGTTTTCACAGCACTGTTTGGGAGGCTCCACTCACAGCAGTGTGTGAGGTTGTTTATATGGTATTATGGTCATTGTACAAAAGATTGTCAGTTGTACAGTATTAAATGAAAGTTTGCTCTCGGGTGAATTTCAGGTCTTTAGATTTGTTCGTATGATTCACTGTTTTTAATCAGGCAGGGCGGCGGGGTTCAGTCGTTGATACAAACATTGTACCTTTGTATTAATCTCATCATTTTTGGGTCGTCGGCTAATACGCTCCCTGCTGTTTTCCTCCTCTTCCTCTTCATCCTGTGGGCTAACATCCAGCTACCCACACATATTCAGCCTGATTGGTTCCTGCTGTCCTGATTAAAGCATTGCTTGGGTCCTGAATGTGAGCAAACACAAGGCATGCTGGGTAAGACGACTTCTTGCTCGTTTGGAAACGACTGGATCACTGAGCGAAGTGTCTGGACATTATGTAAGTAACATACGGAGTGCTGCAATATGACTTTTTCTTCTTCTTCACAATGATTCGGATGTTGGGTACAGGAAGTGTCCATCGAACCAGCTGTAGACTTGAGAAGTGGCTGATTTTTGGCGAACATTTTGCAGCATTTGACAGTTTATCGTGATTTTTTTTCATTCGCACAGCATGCCACGATACCGTATTACTGGCAGTTGCAGTCGCAAACAGAAATCTCCTCCAGGCATGTTGATCATCCATTGATTTAGAAAAGAAAATGGCACATTTTTCTCAAGTGTATTCTTGGGTTATTTGAGATTGTGTGTATATTTCCATCAAGAAAAGCTTTTTTTTTGTCATCGATTTGTGTTTGTGTGCCTTACTGTTTTCGTAATATCATTTATGTTTGGCTGACCGCTCAGAAATATGATATAAAATATGAAAAAGTTTCTGATGAAATGAGGGGAAACACTTCGGAACATCAACAACTTCTCCACATGTTTAATTGAATGAGTACAATATTTTTCCATTCTTTCTGTAAATAATGTCTAAAGCTCCAATGCCAACAATATCAGACAGAAGTCACGAATCAAACTACATTTTCAAATGAGCTTGAAATGGCTTTTAGCACATTACTTGCTGACAAATCCCACATCTTTACATCCTCTCTCTCAATTGTGTCATGACACGTAATAGGTGCCTCATTACAGATTTTCTCACACTATGCTAAGAGTGAAGGGAAACTAAACTTCACACAATGGATGCTACATCTTTACAAGAGCTGAGATATCGTCAGACACACTCACAATACTAGTGCATGTTTAAATTGGTTTGTTGAAATGCGTCGTGATGAGTTCTGTTGAAACACTGCAGAGAGGAACCATCCTCTATTCAGAATTTCTCTGTAAACCTGTTTTTGTTCACTGTAATGCAGAAGTAGTTTACTGTCCATTGTTAGCAGATAATACTGAGTCGTCACTGACATTAGAAGAAGCATGTGGCGCCCCCTAGAGGTGTCAAGACAACACATGCCGGTACAAAGATACTGTTTTTCTTTTAGGATGGATAAAGATCATTAAACAATCAATTTACATTGTTTGCTGTGTGTATCTTGAACATAGTGATTATTTACTGTTGAATATAACTTTTGTATTTAAAGTCATTGTAAAGTATCCAAATTAAACTTGATTTTGTTTTTAATCTTGTTTTTGGGGTTAAGAAATTACAAAAACATATTTTTTCTTAAAGATGACTCCATTAATTTTTTAATCTTCACTTGTGAACTAAACGTAGTTGCCAGGGCTAAAAAAAAAAAAAGAGCAACAATTTTTAAAGTATGACAAGAATTTAATTGATAGACAAAATTTGTTGAGGGTTTGGCATCAAATCTGAACGGTGCACCAGGTCCACGAATTTCCAGGAGTCTCCTCAAAAAACAAAGGTCCATCTTTCCAGTTCTTCCTCCTCCATCTTAAAATAATAAGGTTCTTAAATTACCTGAGATAAGTTTGCATACACAAAAAAGAGAGAAATGAAATCAGCCGCAGACCTCAGCACACATATATATTTTAACATACGTTATAACAATTATGTCAACTTAAGGCAGATGGTAATATTTTGAAAACACAAGTTGTGTATTTCATGTACAAAAAGACTTTCAAAAGGCGACACACATATGCATTTGTGAATTACACAGAAGCAATTATCACAAAAACAAGCAATGAAATGCAGTTTGATGTTATTACTGTCCTGAAACTCAGGACCGAAATGTTACAAATTACAGATAATTTTACACATTCTAGTAATTAGAGGTTAAACAGAGAGCTTTTATTACACAAACTGACAAAAATCTGATGATATAATTGTAAATGATCATTTTACAGTTGTCCTGGAATGTTTGGCACAAGTGTGTTTTGTGAAAATGAATCACGCCAACGAGAACAAGTCATAATGTTAGACTGTTGTGTGACAGTTTCAGAAAAGAGCTTTCAACTTTTAAATAAGTCTCCCTTGATCATCTCTTTATTTAGTTTCAATTCTAACTTGTGCAACAAAAACAAAACAAAAAAAAAGACATTTTCTTACATGAGTTGTGTGCAGAGAAACAGCTGCGTTTATGTCACTGTGACCTCAGGACACCAAAACAAAACGTTTTCTGCGTCACTGCACACTGAAGATCAAATCTCAGCTATAAATGGTCAAAGAATCAGTTATTTTGCTGGAGAGATGTGTGAAACAAATGCTTTAAATTCCTCGTGGTGTAATGACGAGTAATTTCTAGTTCTGGCAGCAGTGGCTTTTATTTTCTCATTGCTTCTCCTAAATTATAAAGTACCTGAAACTCTGAATACACTTTTTAAATGTGTAGAGTAGTTTGGGTCATTTTCCACTGCAACAGCGTAAGTGGGATAAAATGTAGAAACCTTGTTACATTGTTGAAATATTGTAAAATTTCTTTAGAGCTTTGTAAAAAAGAAATGAAAAGATTTTAAAATGAACTACTTAAATACGTCCTTGTGGAAAGTTCCATCATAGATAACGAAGACTGGCAAACTTATCTTCAGTATTGCCCCCAAATAACCCCTTGTCCTGACACTAAATCTGCAAAGTGAAATGAAAAACGGCTTGACTCGATTGGCTGCACACAGTGGAGATATATGCTGTATTGCTTAATGCCAAAATAATTCCAGCCTCAGGCAACTATGTCGTTCCAGTCTCCACAGTCCATCACACACAAGCATCTGTGGAGGAGATGCTGGTCGTCCGTTTCGTTTCTCCAGTTAACTTGGAAGTTCCTTGAGTGACAAGTGGTTATTTGAAGATCATACTCTGTGTGTGTGTGTGTGTACTGAAGTGTGTTGGAAAGGCAGCTTTGGACTCTCGAGGTGAGACCTCAGAGGGCTCGTTTCCTCCTCTGTCTTTGCAAAGTTCCTTTCTGAGGATTGTCCTTAACAATTCAAATGGATCCAGGTGAGACTGGCCCTGTGGGATTTGTGCGCGGGCCATTTGATGCCGGGTTTCTCCCAGACCAGTCAGGGAGGGGACACTGAGGTTTAGCTTCAAGTGAGTTAAGTGAGCAGCTGCCTGATCTCTCGGTGAACGTAGCAAAGGAAGTCCATGTAGGAAGCTCCACCGTGAATGCTCTTATCCTCCACCAGGTACTGACGGAACAACATCTCTGGTTTGTCCTTCTGCCTCACAATGAGGAGCTGAGAAGAAAGAAAAGTAAGTAAAATGGATCTGTTCCCTGTCCAAATCCAGGATAGTTTAACAACTATCAGCTATGCCGCTTGTACATAAACTCTGAAGGACCATACCAGTCTATTTTTGACTTCTTCGCACTAGCAAAGATTGCCTCTATCTATATTTGTGTAACTCTGTACGGTGTCCTTGAGTGCCAAGAAAGGCGCCTTTAAATAAAATTTATTATTATTATTATTATTATTATTATTATTGAATGTAGAACACATATGAAACTGTTGTTTGGTTTCCCCATTACAGAGATCTTTAAACTTAGCGCTGCATTTGACCACATATACCAGGTTGCTCTTTTGATGTTTGGGAATCTGGTCTTTGGGATGGACCAACACCATAAGAATAGTTGGTTTATTTAAGGGCGAGGCAGCAGATTTAAGGGATTAAAAAAACTTTCTTACTATCCAGGTAAATAAATATGTGTTGAACTAAGCTATCTTAAAATATTTGTTTTAGAATTCTGTGCAAAGGAGAGCAAAGAAAACAGCATCACACAACAGTAGTTCTCAAAGTATAGAATTTATTTGGGTCGCCCACATATGTTGAAACGTGTACAGTAGCTGCTCTTGAGCTTTTATATGCAGCTCAGCACACTTTTCACAAAAATTACGTAGAATATCTTAATAACCAAATATTATATGTTTGAAAGCAGATTAAACATTTTAGTTTGTGTTAGATTTGTTTTTAAAGTAAAACTATACCAGTAAAAGACAACAAAATTAACTGATGGCAGGTATTCAATTTAATATTAGAGCTAAATAGAAGCAACAGAAGTTCATGATTTCTTTTAGCAAAAACTATATATTACTGTATATTTGTAAATGTCCTGATTGAAAATAGCCTGTCTATCACATTTCTTACCATCCCAAATGTCAAATCGTCAAACAATTAAAATTGATTCATTTTTAAAACCAATACATAGAAACATCAAAATAAATCAGTTAAGAGAAACTTGACAGACACAAAACGTAAAATATCTGAGATAGTCATTGACAATTTACAACTCTGCCTGCAGTTCCTCAAGCAATTTGAATAATTTCTGATTTTTTCTCATTTCCTGTTCAGTTTTCTCTATTTCTGCACCTAACTCCTGTCTCTTCACCTCAGTGGAAGTCTTGAGTTCCTCCATGAACCTCTTGGTGTTCTGCAGAAATCCCTCACTAGATGGAAAGCCATCAGGTAATCCACCTGAGATCTTCTTCATTAGTTCTGCCCATGAGTCCATTGATCTCAAAGATTCATCAATGTTCTCTGAAATGGAGTCCATTTCCGACTTATAGTCTGCCTAATGGGAAATAACAAAGCAACTTTATGACATGTCACCAACTCAGTTCGTTATGTTGTTAAATTGTTTTGTGTCCCCTGTTGTCCTTAACACATGTTGTCAAATTGCTTTCATCATGTCAGAGTATTTCATCACTGAAGTTGCAACAATATGATTTTTGACTGACTCACCTTCAATTTCTCCATTTGTTGTTCTGATTTCCGTAAGTCCTCTTTGAGTCTATCCTGCAATTTCACAGTGAGAATCAGCATCTAGTTACATTTGGTGACATGTAAGCCTGACAGCAGCTCAAATACAGCTCATAAAAAAGTACAAAGGGAGTTTAAGCAACAGTGTATCTACCATTTGGTCCTTGTCTATCCATGAACTTGCGAGGCAAACCAGAAACATCAATGTGACCACGAAGAGCAGGCCTTTGGTGTCTCCGGCACCAGCCACTCCTCTGCTTCTGCACAAAGCTGCTGCTGCCATCTCTGTTCTAAAGCCTAATGATACAGCATAAAGGATCCATGAAAAGCTGTGAAACGCTTCACTTAAAGCGTTCATTTATAATGCATTATGAACAAACTTATAATGTGTTATAATGTGCTATGATGCTACGATACAGGCTTCAAAGAAAGTGTCACCAAACACTGAAAAGGAAATATTCAAACTGAAACAGTACCTGCAACTTTTTAAACTGTAAATTTTAAATTTTAAAGGTCAGCAGTATAAATTATGTTAATAGGGTTCTGATCTTACCTGCTGCGTGAATGAAAGGAGTGCTGCTGCACACAGGAAACAGGAAGAATGATGAGACGACACACCACAAAATGATTTATATACTGCTGGTGTCACCTCGTCTGTTGCACAACACCCAGTTCTGTGAAGTTGCATCGCTGTTGTTGGGCCTTCTTTTAAGTTTCATTTCCACAGAAAAGGTGTGCCTATTCACCTGTGTCACTATATGGAAATATACCAACAACAGCTAGTGTACATGCATACTGAGAGACAAACCAGAGCAAAACTGTACAAATGTAGAACACATATGGAGCTGTTGTTTGGTTTCCCCAATACAGAGATCTTTAAACTTTGCGCTGCATTTGACCACATATACCAGGTTGCTCTTTTGATGTTTGGGAATCTGGTCTTTGGGACGGACATAATTTATTCTGGACCTCTCACATACATGCATTCATTATATATATATATATATATATATATGTACGTGTTCCAAATAAATACACGAATATTTGAACAATAATCAAACGTTTTATGTTTGAAAGCAGAATAAACATTTTAGTTTGTGGTTTTCTTTTGAAAAAAAAAAAGAAAAAAACTGCAAAAATATACCAGTAAAAGAAAACAAAAATAAATAACTGACTAATATTAGAGCTAGATAGAAGCAACAGGAGTTCATGATTTCTTGTAGCAGAGACACTGTTAAGTTTCATTTTCACAGGAAGGGCAGGTCTATTTGGCAGTTTCACTTTACAGAAATATGCCAACAACAGTCAGTGTATGTACGTGCTTGTGGGACAAACCAGAGCAATCTGTACAAATGCAGAATACATAAATTATTGTGGTTAACATCTGAAAATAAAGATTGGACAATGAACTTGTCTTTATGTATTTCAATAAGCTTTTGCAAAAAGATCAGCCCAGAGTACAGAGGATTCTGCAACTGACAGATAGAGAAGGAAATGTCTGGACCAGTTTCTCTCTTTAAGCAGAAATGACAGGCAGGTGTATCAAATAAGACGACATTTTGCCCTGGACAGGGTTGGACTGGGACAAAAAATCAGCCCTGGCATATTTGGCCCAGACGGGCCCACTACATAATCGTTTGACACCACCTTCAAGGACACCATTCTTGCCGCCCACTTAATCATGCAAACTACAAAGGAGAGTCGTATTTCTCAATCACATCTAATGAATAAAGCACAGAGTTGTGAACACAAGGTCTAAAACTGACAGCTATACACGCATAATAGAATAAAAAGGGGGGTTTTCAGTACCAAACTTCAAAGTACAGGACAAAAATTCAAAGTAATCTTCAGAGACTGGCTAACATTGGCATCGGCCCACCGGGACAGTGCCCCGTGTGCCAGATGGCCAGTCCACCCCTGGCTCTGGATACTGTCTACAACTGAAACAAATAAGCTAGATATCTCTGGTCATAAAAAGGACAAATACAAAAGTTAAAACTAGGACAAAGATTACATGAGCCTGCAATCAAACTTCCATTACCTTATCAAAACTGTACAATACAGTAGTAAATTACAAATGTTAAATATAGCCACAAGTGGCAATGATCAGGGTCCAAGCAGAATTAGCAGATTATGTAAAAATGGCAGGATACGACTTTTTATGACCTTCAGAAGAAGTTATGCAAACCTCTTGTTGTTGAAGCAGCAGACTAACCACTGAGCTACAGCTGGGCTTGACTTGCTTGGAGTTTGAGTGCACAAATAGAGTTTGATGGTGGTCAAAACAAAACTAATGTGATTTCAGCCAAATTTGACAAAACAGGCAATCCTGGCCTCAGTGTGACCTTTAGGAGAATTTAAATGTAAGCCACATGTATAAATTTCCACATGGTTAATATGTGCAAACTGCATACATTGGGAATCGAACCAGAGAACTCCATAATCCTTGACAGGTGACCTACTCTATGCACCACCAAGGACAAGTGGCTCCTCTCCACATCTGAACACAACCTCTTGTAATGAGATGTGCTCGGGATGTTTGTATTTATACACTTAAAATGCTGACAACAAAATGATGCTGCGATTTTTTAAAAATGGATTTTAATTTTTCATATAATCCATATTTGGCTCAAACACGTTCTCCTGAGTCGTGGCGCTTTCCTCTGTCTGCCCTCTCTGTCAGTCACACTTCACAGGTGTCAGCCATTATCATGGTTCTTTGCAGTGGAAGAGCAGTCTACTATTTTCAGGCTTGACTGCTCCAATTTAAACTTTGAAAACTCACAACAATTTAACTGTATAATAGAAAATTCTAGAAAAAAAATCTCAAAACATTATGGTAATATGAACTATATTCTACATGATTTTGGTGAAGTTTGAACAAAGTCCTGGCAAAATAAAAGAGAGAGACTCATCTTTTGACATATCCAAACACAATTTGGAACATGTGACATCTAGCATGTAAAGAATGTTTCTGTCAGGTTTGGTACCATTGAATGAAGGTTTATAGAGATTGAGAGGTTAATTTATTGTGCATATTTTGATAAATATAGAGTGACGAAGTTCAGAATTGACTGTCAAATGTAGATTTGTTGTGACAAGCCATGCACACTTTAATCAGTCATCACCAAATTTTACGCATCGACTGAGTCATGACTCAAGATCGTGCAAAACAATTATGTTCAAATTGATGTCACCGCTTATGAGATTATCAGAAACCTTTTGTTTTTGTGGCACTGCCTACAGGTGAAGTGCAATGCGCTTCATCAGATACATTCAGTAAATGTGTGTAAAGTTTTGTGTTGATTCGATGAAAGGTGAATTATTTACGGCCAATTTTGTACATTTTAGCAAAAGTAAATCAGTGACTAAATTACTCATACTTGCTTTAAAACATTTCCATTTAATAGATGTAATCAGCGAGGTCCAAAAATTATTTCCACAAAGTTTCGTGCGAATTTGTCAAAATGTTGAGGAGTTGAAACAGGGTGGGGGGTTCTGATTTGGACAATATTCAAAATGCGGAAATCGTTTCATGTGTAAAGGGGTGTGGCTTATATGGATAGATTTGTCTGGATCCACTGAATCAAGGAAAAAAAAAGAATTTTGTTGCTGACACTTACTGTAAAGGAGTTATGACCCAAAACGTAAAAGTGCTTGTATAGCGCCACCATCTGGTCAGATTTTTGTTGCCTGAGTAGTGAGGGAGATATGCAACTTCTCTTAAAGTTTAGCAAATTTAGCTTTTACGTTTTTGAGGTACATAGAGTTTTAGTGAATAATAATAATAATAATAATAATAATAATAATAATAATAATAATAATAATAATAATAGTTATACATTTTATTTGTATAACACTTTACATTTGGGCAAATCCCTCCTTGAACCGCCACCTTATCGTGGTGGAGGGGTTTAAGTACTTGAATGATCGTAGGAGCTATGTTGCCCGGGGCTTATTGCCCCTGGTAGGGTCTCCCAAGGCAAACAGGTCCTAGGTGACAGGTCAGA
>JAQFJB010000016.1:7756250-7766439 GCA_029874875.1 Naso minor
CACTTGTTTCAACAGACAATCAGCTCGTAGCGTCACCTGTCACTATAAAGGACAGCACAGAGCAGCCAATAGGAACAGGTGCTCTCTGAAATGACCCCTCATTGGACGAAAAGTGCCCGTCATGGTCTAAATACAGAGCCAAGGAGAGATGCAGAAGTTTAATGCTCTTTCAGACCACCTGAAAAACAACATGTTGAAAGGTCATTATGGACTTTTTGCCCGCTGACACCAAAAATAAACTGCCTACCTCAGCTTTAACTCAGCCTGGTTCCAAAGGGTGCCAAAACCAAAATGGCTGCTCTCCAACTGCATTGTTCTACCGCATATAACATATTAAAGGCATATAACATACAAAAACAAACAAACAAACCCAGAGATAAACTATCCAGCTAGCACAAATAAGCTTTTGAAGCTCAAAGAAACACTTTTAAAGAGCCCGTAGTTAGATTTTAAGTGGAGAAAATAGAAATTTTGGGATTCACTTCAAGATTAGACCTTAATCTATAAATTATGTCGTGTGTTAATATTTTAGTCCGTGCTTCCCTCCTTTGACGACAAGACAGACTTGCCTGGCATGATGGATGAGTGCAGCAGGTGGTTCTTTCTCGCAGAAAAGTGCAAAGCTCAATGGGATATCTAAAAATATGAGTGAAAATAAAGCATCCCAGGGGTCAGCAGGGTGGTGTAAGGTTGCCGATGAGGTGAGTTAAAGGGGGACTGAAGGGGGGGGGTAAACATTCCACTCCTGAAATGAGGTGAAAGAACTATGCCTCTCTCTGGGAATCCATGAAGTGTGAGGAGGGTGTGTGAGGGTGGATGCTTGCTTACGTGCACACCAACCATAAACAGTGACGAGAGCTCGTGGGGACTATTTATTTAGATGGGATCACAAGGTTGTTTTTTTTCTTCTTGTTTGTGCAAATGCATACATAAAATGGAGCAATGTGCACAAGTTTTCCTTGAGTGCAGAGAGTAAAACTAGGCCACACCCCTGTAGTAACGTGTTTATGGAAGGATGCACGCAGCTAGGTTAGTAATTAGCCTGTTTGGGCAAATGAACATTTAAGATCGAGTTCCTGTTTACTCGTAAAAGCCCTTGAGACCAATTAGAGCTGTGCTCTCTCACAGTAATCCTGCCTCTGACTTCTGCCTCAGGAGGCTCATCTACATTCATGACTGGTCAATATATGTTAACATCCTCTTGGTGGGTGATAGTCACTGAAGAATTATTAACTTACAACTATGCTAACACTGCTAACTGTCACACTGAGACCTTCAGGTGACAAGTAAACTCTTCTAATATAGCTTGGAAAGAGCAGAAAATAGCTTTATAAGTCCGTAATGTGGAGGCAAGGAAGAAATAGCACATTTCTGATGATGTTGCGAAGGAAAGCGAGATTAATCTGCCTTATCTTAGTCAATGAAGGGTATTACTTTCCCTAACAGACAGCACTAAGGCGATAGCATGCTTCTCCTGTGCGCTGCAGCTACCACGGATACGGCAAACACAGCAGTGAAATATATCACAGTCACTCTTTTGGCTGCACTCCATGGGCAATTGCCAAAAAATGATGCTTATGTCATCCACTTTTCTGCAGTAAAACAATGAGCACAGCCCTACGCATGGGGTTGGAGAGAAAAGGTAAGTGACTAAAAATGAATAAAAAGTAAAATAAATACAAAAAAAAGTACTTTTCCTATTGGATGTATAAAAGATCTCTCACCTGCTCCCATGGAGGATTATGAAATGCACCCATGCTGTGTTTGGGGTAATGCTAAGTCATCATGACAGCACACGAATTACATTCTAGTCAGTGAATGGACACAAGATGTACCAAACAATTCTTTGTTGTATCTTATCAGTGATTATTTTAAAATTTGATGGCATTCAAATGAATTTCCTGATGTCGGTTTTGGTTGAACAAATAAGCCTCACTGGGCACCGTCGCTGTTATTGTTCGAGAAACCCGAGGAGCAGGTTCATTCCAAAAAACTCATCATTACCAGATTTTAATCCCTGGTTAAATATAGCACAAGTTGCTTCAGAGGCGTCGCCTCCCCTGGCCCCCATTGTGGCATTCGAGCTTGTCTAATCTCTTACGTAACAACGGGGCATTCAGTTCTGTGTGGTTTATCATTAGTAGTAATTCAATAGCAGCACAACAATCAGTGTTCACAGAAAACATGACAAACTTTCCTTTGTTCGCTCCTTGCACTTTGTGCAGTTTTTGCACAAAAAGATCTTCACTGACAATTTCACACACAATCGTATGCTTAACAATTACCATTAATTTGTTTGGGTTTACGAGCACAGTCGGGACAACTTGTGTCCTCGTATTACTTTTCATTTGTACAAGCTGTTCTGTTTGAATTATTTGCATTTCCCATGATGCCACACACACCCAGGTCCGCGTGCACATACACAGATGCAACCAAACTGGGGCATTTGTTATTACCAAGGCTCTGGCAGAGGCAAATTAAGTTTTTATTTCAGCTAGGCACTTACATTTTGCAGGTCTAATTACTGATGAGACCAGCAGAACAAGAAGCTGCAGCTTTTAAAATTGAAATTCATGTTACACCTCATGCATACGCTTCGCGATTAATCACAGCAATTTCTGATACATTTCGTCACTGTGTGGTTTATTTTACGAACAATCCCGACGGCACACGTTTTCTAAAAAACAAAAAGTTTTGGAATTATTGCCCCACTTTCCCTTCGTGTCTCTGGGCTATAGGAGTACTGTAAGTATGGATTGTAAAGACAACAGTGCTAAAAATATCCCACTTCAAATGGCACAGCACATTTAGGGTGAAATGGAATTTAGCTGCCCAGTGACCCAATCACGATTATCAATGAATGTCCAGTAACTATCAGATAAAAATGGCCATGGGCAGCCTGCGCAGAGACAGAAAAAGCAATATAAAACTCAATGCATTAAAGGTAAACTTGATCCCTCAAAGTTAATTAGTGCTAGTTTTTTTTTTGGGGGGGGGTTGTCTTGTTTTGTTTTTTTGTTTTTTGGTGTTGGTGAAATTGAAAAAGGGAAACACCAGCAAAGGGAGGACACAGGTTTGTCATCTGAGCCGCGTTCATCCCCTGTGTTCAGCAGATCTGCTGCAGGTTGTCGAGGCTTTCTCAAGGTGAGAAGTCAGGGAGGACGGCACCAGCTCTCAGCAGGACTTCGACGGTGTCTCCTTGCGAATCTGGCAAGCGTCTTGCTAATTAATCACAAATTAAGATGCCCTTCATAATAGAATCAAACTTGTGTTGGATCAGGGGTTTGCTGGGCTGTTAGATTTGAGTTTAATAACAAGTTACACTGATGGTTTAATTGAAAAACTAGCAAAGCTAACAATGCAAGCAAAGCAGTGAACACTTTGGACGAGCTGAAACGTCAAGGGGCCAAAAATGAATAAATCATATCAAAAAGCCAATGAGACGATGACTGCAGGAGTCATCCAAAGTGCATGCCAGGCAGGCAATGATGTGTCAGTGCAATGATAGTCATTTTTAGACTTTTGGCTCACAGTGAGGCGGCGATGCTGACAGGGCACAAATAGTCCGATTCGGCGGCCGGATTGCGAGCTGTCCACCAAGGTCGGAGCAGAAAGATGTGCATTTGTAGAACTTGTTAAGTCCTGATCTGTTTGAGCTGTCTGATCCATAATTTATAGGGGAGTATAAGATATTCAGTGGTGGCACTTCAAAGCGAGGAGGCCTACAGCCAGGGTGGATATGTCCAAATTCATAAAGGGAATCTTCTGTGAGCTCAGAGCATCACTCTGATAACAAAATACTTTTTTGTTAATCCTGTCTAAAAAAGTTACAGGAATGAATCGCACATCAATGCATCAAAATGGCTGAAGGTTTGCTGGGTTATTTTACCCCTGATAGTCAAAGCGGGTGCAGCATGTGGTTAAAATGCAAGTTAAATACTTTTACTCCACGCTCATTAAAGCTCACGTCACTCAAACTGATTATTACCACTCTCTCCAAAGTTTTTAGACTTTTTTAAGAGGAAGCATTATGTGTTATATGTCCCTCGAGGAAATGTGTGGAGGGGGAAACAGCATTGTCTCCTCAGTGGGCCCTTTCAAGTACTTCCTGGGGAAAGTCTGGACGGCGCTGATACATTGCAACCCCTCACCTCACACTCGATCACTGCAGTTTCCTCAGCGGTGAATGAAGTGAAGGCTGAGGAAATTAAGCAGTGAATTTCCCCCCTCAGTATTAAATCTAAACTAAGTAGGCGATGCAAATTAATTGCTGGTATTTCTGTTTAAAGGCAGCATGAAATCGCAGAAACGAGTTAAAGGAGACGTCTGAATTTGAGAGTTTTAAAGAATGCAATAGCTGCGAAAGTGAAATTAAATCAGAGAGAGAGTGCTGACTCCAAATGTTGTGCAGATTTCTGCAAAAATGCACAAAATTAGTTATGGTGTGTTGGCTATATTTCCCATTTATAATAATGATTAACCCAGAGTCACAGTGTGAGTTAAATATTATTACATACATAGAGATGTTTTTAGAGAAAAATGAATGAAACATCAAGAATTTACTTTACAGCCTCATAATTACACATTCCAATCCACATAATATGCCCTCTTGTGGAGGTGATCCAAACTACTTATTTTAATTAGGACTCATTTAATTTTTCTCCATTAAAAAAAAAAAAAAAATGTTGTCAGCTCACTGGTGGCCCTCAAGCGCTGAAAAACACACGATAGGGCTACTGCACTCAGTGGGCTCTTGCTTTAATTGTACATCCCTCTCATTGCTTTCTTTATATAACAGGATCAGGCAGATGGTGTTTGGGTACCATGAGCCTTACATCACTTTCCCTCCACTCTCCTCATAATCATCAGTGGTATAATTGTAAGCACATTGTTGGGGTTTAACCATGCAGGTAAATGTTTCTCACGCCTAGGAGCGTGTTTAATGATTGCCCGGCATGCTATAGCAATGCATGGTTTATTTGCAAGTGCATGCATGCAGATGTTCTATTGGTAGTTGCTGGCTTTTTGCATTCAAACAAAACGGAATGCATTTAAGTAATTTTCCTTTTTTTTTTTTTTTTTTTTTTTAACAGAAAAAATACTTTCAGCAGAATTTAAAGTGTGCATGTGATGCAGTATTGCTGTAGGATAACGGACAGCACGCTCTGTGGTGGGCTGCAAACTGCAAACCGCTGCACCATGGAGCAACATTAACGAGGCTGCCAGCAGAGTTGGCGCTCTGCAAATGTTGGAGTGTGTGTCCGCGCCTCTGTGTGAGTGTTTGTGTGTATGTGTGTGTGTGTGTGTGCGCTGTAGCAGTGGCAGTGGTGTTCAGTAGCATGGCAGACTGCAGTAAATACACTGTTGAAGAGGCGGGGTTTGACATCTTAGCTCTGAAAACATCTCTAATCCAGTATTTCAGGTGCCGAAGTCGACCGAGCGAGCATTGCTCACTACCGCCGCGCGTCAGCGAACTGCGGGAGAACTGCACGCCGCAAGAGCGGAATACTCTGCCGCAAGTGGACGGAGGCGGCTGCCGTGTCCGAAGTGGGATTTTTCGAGAGGAAGAGAAACATTTTTTTTAAAAAAGCCAGAGAGAGTGAAGTTTAAGCGTGGGGACAACACTTTTGTTTTATGTGTCGGTGCTGTAGTTTCCAGCGTCTGTCTCTGCCGTGAAGTAAGCAGCGACTCCTCCGGCTCCGCGGTACCTCCCCCCGAAACTCAGCCAAAATACTTCAACTTCACACCGGGAGGATATTCCAGCACCTTGGGGGTTACTTTTTTTTTCTCTCTCGGGTGAGTGGCTATCTATTATGAGTCTAGTTAAACACATTTTGTCCCTACTTGTTGTTTTTGCAACTGTACGTAGGGCGGAAATGTAGCTTCACCTGGAGCTCAGGTAAGTCGGAAACAGGTACGTTAGGCCTAGCGTTAGCTGTTTCTACACGCCCATGTAGGATTTATTTGGCGCATATGTCAGGTCAAAAAGTGTGTTTTGTGACTTAGGTGTTTAAAACGACCAAATGGCCCACTTGTTTTGTGCATTTGGCAGTTTACTCTAACGCGTAGGTGGTGTTTTCTTTTGAAAGTCTCACATAATCGCATTGTTTTGACAGCTAACGTAAGCTAATACAGCGTATGTGTCTGTTTCTCATTAAATATTAAAAATATGTAGCTACCTTAACAAAAAAAGGGGCAGGTTCTTCTCGCATGCTTTTAATTTCAGCACAGTATTTCCTTCGCCTTTTGATATATGTTCTCACCAGCCCTTATACACACATGTTAGGACATTTTACAGCGTTTTAAATATCAGCTTTCCTCTTTTTTACAGCCTTGTGTCACTTCAGGATAAACAGGCTCAGTCTGAGCTCACTGCCAAGACTCCTGTTATGCTCTGGAGTGGACTGAAAGGCTTCACATTGCGTCATTTATTGCACACTCTTTTATTTAAATTTGGACAAAACATCCAGGGGGTTTATAAGAGCTCATTTGCAGACCCCCTTCCTGTGCACCCTGTGAACTGACTTCTCGCTTTATTTCACGGCCGTGAACATCAGACTTTCACTCCCATAAGCGTGGTGATGATGATGAAGCGGTGAGATCAGCAGCCTTGTAGACATCATGCACACAGTCATGCTTCACGTTGGTGGTTGTGAAACTCTTCCTTCAGGACGTGGATGGTGTAAATATGGAGGCATGCTGAAGAACCAGTTCTGAGAGTCCTGTGTGCTCTTTGTTCGCAGGAGCGCTTGGAACAAATGCACTTTAAGTGCCTCCTTCATGTGTTGACCTGCTTTTTAGAGAGATTGTGTCAGGTGATAAAACCTGACCCAAAGATTTAGTTTAAAAGATGTTTAATTTAGGGTCTGACCGATGTGGGATTTTTAGGGCTGACACGAATACTGATATTAAGGTGTAAAAAAAAATTGCAATATTCGATATAGTGGCCGATATTCTACATGTAATATTTTGAATGTGGTTATCAAACGTGTGTAACAAAGAGATGTAATGAAGGCAGGATATCTAAACATCAGGACACTCAACAGCAACACTTCACTTATTACCAATTAAATAATGGAACGCCTGCTGCTGGACAAAATACATGATTACACCACCTTAAATTAGTAGTCCAAGCATTTTTTCTGGCTTTAAAAAACAGTTTTAATATCGGCACTTATCGGAGAACATATACACCTATATTAATATATCTGCAACAGGTTAAAATTGGCCGACAATATCGGCAAGGTGATATGTCGTCCAGGGCCCTAATTTAATTTACATATGAAGTTGAAGATGGGTGACGGTGCGTGTGTTTTTCGGTGGGTTGGTCGTCATCACACTTCAAAGTTCTTGGCAAGTTCCTGTCAAATGTCAGAACATAAAGGAAGCAATCGTTTGAGTGCAGAAGAGGAGGATGTTTTATTTCAGCACTGGATCCTGGAACATGTGCTTTTGTTCTCCCTTTTCCTCTCTTGGACGCAGTAAGGATAATGGGTGACTCAGCTCGGTGTGGGTGACCTGTTCAGTTTCACAGGGTTGAACGCAGTGACCGTGCGCTGGAAAGCGGCGAGCCTTTGAGCAGGAAGCCCACACAGGAAACGACCGCTGCATTGTTACCCGAAGGCTCAGACCGTGTCTGCAGTCCGGAGGGAATTTTACAGTCGAGTTTCACTGTTTCATTAGAGTTTCAGCGTGCACGCCCGTGTTTTATTGCCTGTCCTCGTACATGCAGTGGCTGTTTGTGCTCAGGCTCTTGTATAAGTTCAGACTTTAGTGTGTTTGCACCAACTCCCAATTAAAATAAACACCCTGACAGAACTGAGTAAAGCCAGTGCGTTAAATCATAGGAAATTAGAACATGGTGTCAACAGTGGAGAGGAAATGTAGAGAAAAATGCTTGCGTCCTAATGTCAGACACTTAGTTGACCACTTTGTAAAACAGCACAGATAACAGAGAAGTACAAGATTGTGTGGGAGACTGTCAGATGTGAAACTTCTCAAGAAAAACATGTCTTCATTCCTACGGTAACCATGTGAGTCAGACTGCTAAAAAACTTTTTATGAGGACGACTGAAATACAGAGGCGTTTTTTCAAACCCGAGGCTAACATTAGAAACGGAAAATGCCAGTAATTGTCCACTTGTTAACTGTCTGTGTGTCCCAGTAAATACATTAAAAAGTTAAATAGGTGCATTAGAAGTGCAGCCCTTGAAAATGCTGTTTATAACCACGAACACAAACGGTCCTTGTTTCATTCATTAGAATACTTTTGCTATATTTAAATGAACCCGGCAAATTTTCAAGTGTGGCTAATGTGTAGCACACGTCACACACATCATCAGTGAAAGGAACAGTCGCTCCAAGAAGTTGTTTTGGGAAAGTTTTTATTCTAAACATTAGACTGCTACTCCAGCAACAGCCAAATTTACTTTAAATGCCGTGTAATTATGTTGTCAGCCACCAATTCAAGTTCATGTGTGGTTTACATAAAAAAAACGGTGTGTGGGCTGGTTAAGCTTAGGTGTGAAAAAGGTGGGAATGGGGTCGTCTTTTTACAGCTGTCACAAGCCGCAAAGTATGACTCAGCGTAGCTCAGAGCTAATTTATCTGAAGGTAGAATTAGATTACAAACAAGTGTCCTCTTTAATTTAAGATTTGGTGATGCATTAACACCCACAGAAAATCAATTTGACTAAAAATAGAGGAAAAAAGAGTAGCTGTTGAACTGCAAACCAGAAAAGAAAGTCGTTCATCATCAGGGAGTCAGAGTTTAACTGACTGTAAAACTCTCAGTGTCATGCTGGTGGATAGGGCACCAGTTTTGTACAATGGACTGTGCTGAGACAAAAAAGTTGGGCTTTAACTCAAATCAACTCTCGGAAAAGCAGGAAGATGTAGAAAGGCTCGACGTTCGTCTTGTCGACAAAAAGGTGGATTTTAAATCTATTTGATTGTAGGCGATTTGTGTGTTTAAAGGACCACAATGTAGAGAGAATTATCGACTTTAAAGCAAACTCGTGAGCGAAATTGCCCCAACAGAGGCTTCTTTATGAGCACCCAATGCTTCTTCTGTTCTTGTGCTGTTTCCACAGTGTATTTCTATTTTCACGTCATGTTGATTTTGAGTTATGTGACTCAGTTTACCACATGTTGATTCATCAGGGGCCTCTTTGTTACCATATAAAGGCGATCAGTCGAGTTGCTCTTAATAGATAAATTATAATATCTGACTGCCCGTGCCTTCACACCACACATGCCCGCAGCTTACTGACTCCCTCAGGCTTGTCAAAGTTGCTGATGCACGCCGCACTCTTTGGCTGATTGCTCCAAGATGCTAGCCTTAGCATTTTCTCTATGACAAGGAGAAGAAAAGTCAATCAGGGTCTTTGCTTGACGAGTCAGTCTTGGCAAATCTTTGTTTATAAAGGAGGACTGAAAAAGGAAAGTCGCTTCATTTATTCGGCTTCTGATCAGATCTATGCTGCATTTTTTTTTTGTTAGACATTTTTAGTGCAGAAAAAAAAAATCATGTTTTTTCGAACTTTAAATAGTGACAATTATCACAATAATCTATTAAGGTCGTGGTTCTTCTGACACCTCTCTTTAGTAGTTAGAAATTAGATAATAATGGTTCAGAGGCACAAAAAGCAACAACATAATCAACTTGTAGCATCAGTAACTGTCATTAAATTAAGTTATAAAGTTGTAATGAAGTTACATTTATGTTACTTTGTTGTGAAATGTTTAAAGATACAGAGTCCATCTCTGAAAGGAGAATGAGTGGAATTTGTGCATTTCAACAGGCCGACTTTTGGAAACAAACCCCAGCGTTTGGGTCTAAGAAAGATTGAAGACCAAACATGTCACATGTAGGAAGGAAATTTTTTGTCCTAAATCACATGTTAATTAAAAACATATACAATAGAGCTGCGACGATTAGTCGAATATTCGATCGATAGAAAATTAATCTGCAACTATTTTGATAATAGATTACTCGTTTCAGATGTTTTTCAAATAAAAAATGTAAAAAGGACTGCTGGTTTAGTAAATGTGAGGATTTGCTACTCCTCAGTGTCATGTCTGAAAATAAATGAGGAGTCTTTTTGTTTTGGGCTGTTGTTTGGACAAAAGAAGCGATTTGAAGACGCCACATTGGGCTCTGGGAAACTGACATGAGCCTTTTTTTTTT
>JAQFJB010000016.1:7792817-7820237 GCA_029874875.1 Naso minor
TCAGAAGCTATTTTAAAATCAGCACAGGATATTTACACGCTGCCGTCTGCAAATTGTATTGACAAGCTGCAGTAAATGTGTCCAAAGTCAATTTGGCCCGAGTTCAGCTGTGGTAGTCTGGCTTTGAGCTGCAGTTTCAGAGACGGCTGAGCAGATTCCAGTAGTCCATTTAAGTCCAAAATCCTTTCTAAAAGCACACAAATGTGGGGCGGGCTGTTGTGAGGAGTTCAGTTGACATTTGAAGCACAGGCATTCGTTCTTACGACTGTTTTTTGAATCAAATAGGGGACTTATAGTTTGGGGTCCTTTTTAGTCACTAAATAAGCTTTTGTCTTGTTGTGAATAGATCTCATTGAGCTGCATTATACCTAAACGATAGCAGAACGTCCTCTAACTGTGCAGAGGTCATGGCCGTTATGAGATGAGTGCACTTCAACCTGCTGTCTTTGACAGTTCATCACACCTTTACTCAAATTGTCCTGATTGGCTGCAGTGACTCCCACTGACATCATTAAGAGGCATAAAAAAACACCTGAGAGGCTGTCATGACTTAGTTTGCACATGATTATATCATCTTCAAAGTTCTGATTACATAAACAGAAGAGCCGTTACTTAACTTTGCCCTCATTTATGTATAAAACCCCCAATTATTGTTTGCATGAGGTAAATGTTGTGCTAAGATAATGTGAGAAAGAGTGCTTGTGGCACAAGGTTCAGGAAAGAGAAAAGAAAAGGGATCATGGTGAATTTCCTCCCATATCTAATCAAATGGATTTGTTATCCATTGTGTTAGTTTGCCTCCATCTTGTACAGTGAATGTTTGTCCAAGAGTTAGCGTGTTGATAGCTGTAATGCTGCTTGGCTGAGCCCATCTATTGACGCCACTCAGCGAGCCAGTGACTGATGTGATAACCAAAGTGTAAATGCCATGGCATGAGTATGTATTTGTATTGTGGCATAATGTTCATATGCTAATGCCATATCAACACACACAGAAACAAAGGCTTTTACAAATGAATTTGAGTCATTGTGATGAGTTTTTCTGGGGTTTTGCCTGCTGACAGATTCAGTCGTTGACTTGACTTTTTTCCAGGTTTCTTTTTTTTTTTTCTTTCTCTCCTCACATAGTTCAGGTCTTAATGAAAAGCTGAGCTGCACACATGCATGCAAGTCTGATTGATGTTCAAGAATTTTAAGTACCCCAGACAGCAGAACGCAGAGAACTACAAATCTCAACTTGACAGCCTCAGAAGTGAAACGTGTAGAGTTTTTGTTTTTTTGTGTCACATCGACACAACTTCAAAGGGCTGTCAGGAAATTTTTGCATGTACAGTTTCTAAAAAAAAAAGCAAACAAAAAAACAACCTCAAACTGTGGCTGCCGGAATAATTGAAATGGTGTCAAATCACTTCTCTTTTCTCTTAAGTGGTAACTTTGTAGTGCATAACAGCAGCACCTTTAACTAAGTGATCATTTATGCTGGAATAGGATAAGAGACAGATATATGAGTGATTTGAATGAGTAGATTATCTTTATGCTCATTCAGATCACTAATCTTTATAAGTGTTGAAAAATAACAAAATAATATATAGCCGCACACACAGTAGAGGATGCTCAAACATTTAGCAAGTGCAAAAACCATGAACTGCAATGAGGCAGCTTTGCTTCCTTTAATCCTATTTAGTAACTTGACTTTATGATTTCCTGATAACAGGAATGTTTAAGAAATGTATTGCGCGCCACTTGGTGCAGTTGAGAAAGTGCATTAAATGCCACTTAGCCACAATCTAATCCTTGCAATCACAGTGCATAGATATTTTTCCCATGCAAGTGCAGTAGGCCGTGTAAACAGCAGGACACCTTGAGTGCATCTGTTTTGCTAGCGTTCCCAGCTGCAGCACTGATCCCAAAATTCCTCTGAAATGAGTGTTTTCTGGAGATAAACCCGACCCCAAACCTGAAGAATTGATTTAAATCCAGTTGAGGGGAATCATAGTGATTATTTCTTAGCTGAAAAGTCTTTTGATTTAAAAGTAACAGTTTTGAAACCCAACAACATAGTCGCCTGTTGTTTTGATATCCGGGTGCTTTCTCTTGGCACCGTGCATGTGACCACAAAGACGCGGGGATTTTCTCAGGAGAAAGCATCGTAAACTGCATCCCTTTTTGTTAGCGAGAATGATATTGTTACTGTTGCTTGCCAACACTGCAGATCAGCGTCATCAAATTGTGAATTGCCACATGGACTTAGCGGCTTAAAAATGCAATAGTGTTGTGGAGGGGATCTGGAGTCTGGAGTCTGACCCCGGCGTAATTGCATGCCAGCACAAAGGATTTACCCACTAATGCTTTGAGAGAGCACATGAAAAAAAAGAGTGTGCTGACACATCACAGATGGTCCTCAGCCACTCACTCTCTTCCTTGTCCTGTTAGTCAGCTGTTGTCTGTCTCAGGCCTTGTAAATCACACCCACCCTGCTAACTTGGCTAAGCTCCACGCCAGCCCCCACTCAGGGACCTGTTTTTAAACATGTGTTTGTGCTGATGTAATCAGCTTTTATCTCAAACTTATTGCATTATAACAATTTTACATCCAGGTTTGCCCTTAGTGCCCCTAATAGGTTTATAGAACTTCCCTTGCTTTCATTAGTTTTCATTTGTTCCAAATTCTAAATCTGCAAGAGTTCATTCAAGGTTTTTTTTTTTGTTTCATTAGTACCGTTAGCTCAAAGCTAACAAAGGCTGGATATGAACCCAAATTCCCTTTGAGGGGCCATGTTCTTTGGCTGGATCAGACAGTCAGAGTGGTACACAGGGGGCCCGAGGGCGCTCTGCCAGACTAGCTGCTTTGATACTTCCTCTCCCAGCACCAGGCAAAGGGCCTCACCATGACCTCTGTTAGATAACATGTCTTTGCTGGAGACACGCACGCACACACACACAAAATTAATATTGTAGCCATGTTTAAATAGAAACCCTAACAGATGTTACCTCGCTCTGCGTTTCAAACATCTGCTTGTAATGCCCATGAGTTATAAATTAGTGTGTTGTGTGATAAAAATGCTCACGGGAGTTCATTATTGTTTAGGTGAACAAGGAAGAAAATCGCCGGATCTGCAAGACACGAAACTCCTCTCTGGTCAGCCAATACAAAGGTAAAACTTCTCTTTGAAAGAACACATCAATTTATCACGCGCCATACCAAGTACACCCTAAAGTTTGTGTTTTGCTCCGTAACAGAAGAAGAGCCTTCCGATACACTCCTGGAATCTTGGAGAACATTGGCCTGAGCAGCGAACAAGAGGATAACGTGGACGGCAGCCCTGTGAGCCCCGTGCCTCCTTACTTAGCAAAGACCAGCAGTTCTGAGTGGAACAGCTCAGATGACCTTGCAGGACCTTTCTCTGAGCAAGAAGAGATCGGCACAGTTGCCCACAATCCCCCACCTTTGCTCCCCAAAACCTTTGGCAGCAGTCACGTTGACCCATCTGGCTTCCACTCCGAACCACCGGATGTGCCAACAGGATCGAGCCCCCGCAATGAACCCAAAAATGGCTTGTCCCCTCTCTCGCACACCACCCTCCGTCGGTGGATTGAGACACCTGCTGAGCACAGACTTTCATCGGATGCCAGCTCCAAGTCGGGGTCATTGGACCAAGATAGGAACGATCTGTCAGCCAGCGAGAGCGACGAAAGGTTACCCAGTCCGAAGCCCGGACACGACGACGGTACAGACTCCCCTGGTCTGACAGAAAAGGTTCTTCCCACCACCTATTTTTCTGTGGATAACTGTATGACAGACACTTATCGGGCCAAATACCATAAGAGGCCTGCCTTGTACATGAAAGCAGAGGAGCATACATCATCAGGGGAGAGCGATGTTGAAGTGCGGGGGCTCCCTTTGCCAGATGTTCAGCCACCAGAGCCTTCCAGAAGCAGATCAGAATCAGGTACCAAATGCTGTTACTAATGCTTAACATACTCTTAAAGTCTTGTTTTCAGTGAAGTTTGCATGAATTCAACCTTTTGCTTTTGTCTCACAGGATATTCAACAACAAAGACTATTGCAAAGTGGAACCCAGTTACTCCAAAAGGACTTGATGAGCATGGTTTCCTATGATTTTAGCAGGAGCATCAGCAGACCTTGTATGATCCGGTGGTCGGATGCCTAAAGGAAATGTTATGCACTATGACTGCTACACCTTCCCTCTATGCTTGTCATTACAGAGAGATGGAGATAAAACTGGATGCCAAAGAGATTGTGAAAAGAATGACAGATGTCCTTATAGCTAGCTTGCTGTTTTGGTCGGAACTACTTAAACCTTGGAATAAATAGTGAATTTGCACAGTTCGAGAGCAGGCACAGTGAAAGACACATGCATTTGCTGTTGAATATCTTTGAATTTTTGGAGGTCAAGGCAAAGATTTAGGTTACTAGAGAATGTTTCACAAAAAAGCTACTTCACCACACGAGATTATTTGACAAAGAAATTACATCTTGCAGTTTTACTTTCTCCCTCTACATTCAATGCTTTTATTAGTTTAAGTACTCTCATTTCAGTGTTATTAGGTGTCTGACCTCTTCTATCTGTTCTTGATATAGTGTATACCTACCTTTCAGTAGGTTGAAAATGTTCTAGTCATGCTCACGTTTTTTTTTGTTTTTTGTTTTTTTTTTTTGTAAATTTTGAAAAACGGTTTAACATATTGGGCACCCTTTGACACAACTTAAAAATGGATCCCAAGGATCTGAGTGGACGTGTCGCTTCAGGACACCTGGTTGTTTTTCTGGCTGATGAGACTTTGCATGACTGTTAAAGCAGGAAAGCTTACAACATCCGGTTCTTGTTGGAGTTAATTTCTTGTCTTTTGTTTGTCGTCAAACTTAAACCAGAGGAGGTCTGATAGACCAAAATATCTCCAAATACCACTGTAGGGGGTCTATGGGCTACATGGTAATGAGTGAATAACACGTTAAATTGATTGATTTTTTGGTTTAAATGTACGTGGCACATAAAATGAAGACACGTTCTGAGCTCCTCACATGCACACCTGCACTCATCCCATCATCTTTACGTATTTTCTGTGTTGTTATGTCTTCACACTGTATATCTGGTTGATTATTTTGCCATTCACACTCCTAAAAGTCATAAACTTCAATTTTTTGCCCTCAGCCGAATCAATTATTCATTTTTCTATCCTGTTTCTTAATAATGGCTCCTATTAGCAGCAAGTCTGCACTGATGGGACGTCTAAAGTCTTTTGAGGTTGGCTGTTAATAATGACATGTTGTAAATCTGAGTAGTGGACTATTTTTTCGGTTCAGAATGTTTTATATATGCCGCAGACTAATGCACAGTGCCTTTTGTACTTTTCTATGTCATGACGAGGATAAATTGGAGCCATGATTTGTACAATTCTTTGATTTTAAAGAAATTTTGTAAAATGTAATGTTATTTTTATTGATTAACGAATGTTAAATAAACAGTTTTATTTAACCACAGCTGTGTCAGGCCTTATTATATTGAAGAGCACAAGGTTCAGAATAAAGCAATGCTGATCTTGAACATAGGGTTTTGCTGCCACCTGCTGTCACGCATTCCTAGTGCACCTTCTAATGAAATCCCTAAGCTTTTCAAATGAGATACACACATGGAGAAAAATCACAACTCCGTGTGCCTGCTGACTTCAACTTAACACTTTGGATGCCCTCTGCTTTTATCTTTTGGTAAGTTTTGTTCTGGTATACAAGTTTAAGCGCAAGTACATTCCACTTTTACATGTCACTTATGTTTTTATCTCAGATTATATATATATATATATATATATATATATATATATATATATATATATAAATAAATCAGTTATAGATTTTTATTTATGTTTATTTATTATTATTATTTATTTATTTATGTTTATTCAAAATCTCCTCTCAAAGGCAATATTTTGCCCCCTGCAGAACCGGAGAGCGCACTCTCAGGACTCTCGTTTTTTACACAATGACCGATGTTTCGTTTTTGTTTGTTTGTTTGTTTTTTAATTTTATTGAAAATAATTACAAACATACAAGGCATAGAAATGTTATACACAGACACATACATTCTGCCTTAGGTTGAGCAAAACTGACATGAAACATAAAGCCTGAACCTGAATATGATACAAAAATATAAATTGAAAAACAAGTAACTTAACAACATATATATCTATATACATGTATATGTACATACATTAAAAAGGAAAAAACAAAACAAAACAAAACACAGGGGCCATCTCATAGTAACTTAAATTTAAAGGCTTTCTTTTCAGACTCAGTGATTTACTCCAGAGTTTAAACTCATTCTTCCAATGGGTTAAACATGGTTTGGTTTTATAATATCTACATTTATGAATGAAAAACTTGCCAAATAGCAACAAAGTGTTGAGAACAAAGTCCACATTCTTATTATCAACAAAAAAAACAAAAAACAAAAAAAGTTTTCACTGTTAAGGGCAGCTCAGTTTCCTTGGACTGTAGCCAGCTCTGCATCTCATCCCAAAAAGATTTCACTAAATCACAGTAAAAGAAAATATGTTCCAAACTTTCAATTTCCTTTTCACAAAAAACACAACTATTCAAATCAAAATTAAATCTCAATCTTAAAAATTCGTTAGTTGGGTAAATTTCATTTAAAATTTTGAAGTTGATCTCTTTTACTTTAGGTGGGAGTGGAAATGAAAGGTAATTCTTTCTTTTTTTTTACATTTTTTCTGCTCCAAATTCCTTGAGAATATACATTCTTTTAACTGGGTTAAGGTAAAACTCTTTTAGCAAAATATCTCTAATCATTTTGTTGGTACATTTAAAATCATACAAATCCACTCCTCCAATGCAGAGCTGTCTCAGTTCAGGTGAAACCTCAGAGTACTTAATGTCTTCTCCAACCATTGACCCACAAGTTAAAGTTACAGGTGAGCTAACGAACTTCTTCACTGAAGTTATCAAGTTCTGTTACATTCCGACATATTGTTTATTGGGTGCTTTTTGCCTTCCGCTTTAGAAACTAACGTTAACACTCCGCCACCATTTAAATGAATGTTGTGAACCGACACCTTAATGGACGAGACAAGTTAAACACACCCACCAACTGTTTCCATCACGGTGTCGGTTCACAACATCCATTTAAATGACTAATGTTGCTATAACGTTAGCCAGCATTGCATTAATGTCACCGTGTTCATCAGCAGGTAATGTAGCTAACGTTAGCCTAATCCAGCCGTTGGTTCGGGTTGGAAAACTCGTCCATTTGTTGGTGAACAGAAATTATTTTAATTCTTGACACCAGCAGGATCTCGCTCCTCCTAAAGTAAGACAGTAACGTTTCTATTATATTCTCACTACCTTTGTAAAAGTTCCTCTCTTTTGTTTGCATGTCCGTATAAATGATTGAAAACTCAAATTTGTCCCTCAAAACAGTTTTAGGACCAGCTGAGAACATCTTTGCATTTGCTGTACGGACAAATTTGGTTTTGGACCAGACTTTGTTTCAAGTAACTATACTTTCATCCCACAGCTTAATAAATTAGCACCAATTTAGAATTCTGTTAATATTCAAAACAGGGCTGTTTCTTTAGTCTGTGCTCAGGATGCTTAGCCAACCCTAAATGTAGGCATGTGACATTCTGGGAATGATACCCAACAATTAACAAATTATCTGGTGTGTTTAGGAACAGCTCGGCCAAATCCTGCTGATTTCTAAAAAAGAAAGTGAAAGTATTTGCATTAGAGAATAGTCAGAGGCTTCTCTGACTATTCTGCCTGTATTGACGATGATAAGTAGTCAGTTCCTTAATGAGTGTGCATCTGAAATGTATTGGTGTATACGTGTCTAGTTTGCACAACGCCAAAGGATCACTTGTCACATTGACTGGAGTCCAGAAGATGAGTGTTCCGAAGATAAAGCAGGGACCAGTGTCTACAAGAACCCGCGATGACGGGTCTAAAGATGGACCTCCAGCTGTCAGCGGGGAACCCGGACCC
The DNA here is from genome assembly GCA_029874875.1 of Naso minor. Lineage (NCBI taxonomy): Eukaryota > Metazoa > Chordata > Actinopteri > Acanthuriformes > Acanthuridae > Naso > Naso minor. Next base: position 7,800,834 of record JAQFJB010000016.1, read on the forward strand.
TCGGACTCAAAGTAAGCAGCTGTTTTTAGCCTCCTGTAAATCCACCTGAAATGCTTGTGTGAAGAAATGTAATTCAATATTGTTTCGCACTGCAGCTATTCAGTCTTTTCATTTCATGAAGTGACATTCTTTACAACTTGTATTTTCACCTCAACCAACCAGGCCCTTTGCAAATATGAGTATTCACTGCAGACTCTCAGTATGTCTGTCTGTCTGTTTGTCCGTTTGTTTGTCTCATCATCATCACATTTCATCATCTGTTGGATGGATTGTAATGAGGTTCAGACCTTCATGCTCCCCTGGAGGAAGTGTAATAATTTTGATTCTCTGACTTTTTGTCTAGCGCCATCATCAGGTCAACATTTAAATCTGGCCAGTAATTACTTTACTATCTGCAGATCCGATGACAACCTGTCAACTTCAGCTGGACTTGTGTAATGTTAACATGCTAATATTCTACACTGAGATGGTGAATAATCTTAACCATGATACCTGCTAAACATTAGCATGTTAGCACTGACACTGTGAACATGTTAGCATGCCGGTATTAGCATTTAGCTCAAAGTGTAAGTTCTGCCTCACAGATCTGCGAGCAGGATTGTAAAATCTGGCTGCAGGAAGCGCGCAGTGACCTCACAGAGAAATGTTGACGAGAACTGAAACTTCTGCATCTCCTGAATTATAAATACCTCGAATGGGAGGATGTGATTGTTTCATAAGATCTGGAGTGAAATTAACTGGGCTGATGTTTGTGTGTGAAAATTTATATTTGTGCTGCATTTACACATGCAGGGCCTCTGCTGTGCCTGTGCTTTGGGACAACCGGCCTCCTGTGCAGAGCAGATTTCCAGCCTGTCTGCTCTCTGTTATTCCTTTTGGATGCTTAATTAAAGCAACTTGGACAAATTAGTCTCTGTGCCAGCTGCAGCTGCGGTCTGCAGATAGCCCACATGTTGCTTTCAGGAACCTCTGTAAATCACAGAGTTGAGGCTGAGCAGTTGTCGGGGAAACCAGAGGACATTTTCCTCATAAAAAATAACCAAAAAATTACTGTCTTGTGTGACGCAGTACATCATTAAGTTTTCTGTTTCAAATCCACGGGTCACAGCATGAAATTACACAGAGAGGAATCAAGTTACAGGAGGGCTGAGGGGCTGAGGCAAAGAGCCCAATCACCCTGGTACAACTCACTCTGACATGAAAATGATTTTTAAACCTTTGGATTATTAAGCTGCTCTTGAAATGTACTCACAGCTGGATGAGAAAAGACAGAGCAAGATGACTGTTTGCTTTTGTGTGAGCATCAGTTTTGTTTAGTGAAGGGGAGGTCATTGAACTGAGTGCGATCATTTTAACCCTCGACATCAGAGATAACTGCTGTGTTTGTGTTCGTTTCTGCAGAGTGCATGACAGAGAAGACACGGCAACACTTGCCACACATGAAGGACGTGAGTAAAAAATAAAACTTCAAGAAACTTGGCCTCTGTTTAACTTTCACTTTAGGTTTTCTGCATTTTGACTTTCTCAGAGGATTTTTTTCTTTTCTGTGGAAAACAGGCAACATGAGGAGAGAAAGACATGTTGCAAACAGCCTGGCCAGCCTTGAACTGCAGATGTTGCTGTTATTAATTTATGAATGTTGGGTCACCAAAATGTCCAAAAGAGAGTTTGACATCTGCTGTGTGTCCTCTTCTCTCTGTCCGATGGCTCTGACCCACCAGATGCGTCCACAGCACAGACGAACATCAGGGTGTTTGAGGCCGACATAGTGGATCCACAGATATGGAGTCAGCAGCATCAACCTGTGCATGAAGGAGCTCCGAGCACAAGTCTCAGTTTGACATTTCAAGAGGTAGTAAACCCATAAACTTTTTGTAGGTGTAAACTGAATTATATGACTGTATTTTGATGAAACATGTCAATACTGGTGATTATACTGACATTCACACCAAACTCGTGTTCCTTAGTTTTAAGAAACCCTTCAGAGATCAATATTAACTTTGTATATTCTGCTGTTAAAGTACCAGCTGCTGTCCAGTGTCATCCTGCAGCATTGTATCACTTAACAATATTAGTTCAGTTGTATTCACATGCTTGATCAAAGTGATGAATCCATGAGAGTTTTAAGTGAAGCAGCGAGGATTCTGTCACCTGTACATGCCTGTGAGAGTTGGTTAAATGGTGAAATAACTCTTCTGTCCAGTTTCATTAACAGATTTTGTGCTTTTTTTTTTCAATTTTAGGACAAGTTAATGTTCACAACTGAAATGCAGACTGAGCCTACAGAGACTTTTTACAGGTAACCAAAACATGAAAGTCACATGAAAACGCGTCAAGTGTGTTCAGAGTTTTCACATTTAAGGCTGTATTCAGACCAAATCAGACGGTGCGGGGAAAACGCAGGCGTTCTCATTCATTTGAACGAGGCCTGTTTGTTTTGGCTGCGGCGGTCTGAGCACCAGCGGCTGCAGAAACGCAGCCGACTGCAGCAAACAAAGTTGAATCCAGCTCAACTTTTTCACTGCAGCTGATTGTGTGATGCTGCAGCAGCCCATCATGTAAAGGGGCCGTCTTCCAGCGTCAACCGCCACTGGTAGATTGGGGGAGGAGTACGGCACAAGTTAACATCACGCCACGGGTCCTGTTGTGTTAATGATTCTTACAAGACAAAAGCTGGATTTTTTTGTGTTGGTGTTGTAATAAAGCCACGCAGATGGTGTATGCATGAAATTTCAGCCCAGAATTTGACTTACTTAGAGTTGGAGCAAGAGAAGATTAAAACACAAGAAACACAAAGATGAATAAAGTGTCTGCGTCTCTTCACACAGCGAATCTTTTGACCAACATGTTTAAATCTTGTTGTAATCAGCCTGTCTGTGTCCTCCAGGTTCAGGTTCACTGCTCCAGGAGTGTTCAAGTGTGCTTCCACTGGACTGGTGTTTGTAATGACCAAGAAAGCAGAGCTGCTGTACAGGATTGTCCCATGGGACGCGAACCTGCTTCAGTCAGCTGGCAAGGTGGCTGCAGGGCCGCTGTTTGAGATCAAGTGTTCAGATGATGCTGCCGTCTGCGAGCTGCACCTGCCTCACTGTGAGACTATGCAAGGTAAGAACTAAGGACACAGCCAACACTTAGTGTAGTAAATACATTTTTATTTAAATTTAATGTTTTTAATCGGATCTTGTTTTGTACAGTAGTGAACGGACAGAGCAATATCATTTTTTAATCCTGTTTGAATTGATCCCTCATTCTCAAATATGTTTGTCATTTTAAAAGATAAGTTTAATAGTTTGTTGCAGTTTGTTGTGAAGATAGTAAAGTTTAGTTGTTCAATGAACTATGTCTCTCGTCTCATGCAAAATATTTCATTAGTGCTAGCAAGGCTGTAACGTAAGCACAGTTTCTTTTGCCCCTCAAAATGAGAAAAAAAAGTATTAAAAGAGGTAAAAATCTTTATCAGCACAGGCGTGTTGAGCTGCAGCAAAGCAAGCAAAGAGTTTGTTGGTTCTGTAAGAGATTGTTGATAAGATGTCACACTACGATCAGGTGCTTAATCTATCTTCATATGTATTGTCATAGTCTTATATTTCAGCAGTTGTATGATAAACTGCAGCTTTCTTGATTTAAAGAAATATTTTTGAAATTGCCAAACATATTTGAGACTGACGGTAGAATTTGAACAGGATCAGAAAATCATTTGTCTCTTTCCTCTGACCACCGTTCATATTTTTCTAGCTCCGACCAGCAGCTCTATAGTTTGCTCTGTTGGTTGGTCGCTCTGTCGGATGATCTAAAATATTCCCCTCTCTTTCGCTGACAAGTTGTGTGTGTGTGTGTGTGTGTGCGCAAAGTTGTGTATTTATGTTTATGCCAGTAGGCTCAAAAGGGGCGTGGCGGTGGCCAATTACAGAAAGGGATAACTTCAAAATGGATTTATTTAACATGACTACACTTTGTAGAAACTCACACACACACACACACACGCGCGCGCGCACACACATTTTCATTGGTCGAGGCGCCCCTACACTTCAGCCTCGTCCCCCCTCCATAACTTAACTGTTTGCCGTAGACTGTAAACTCATTTGTGATGCGTCTGTCACTTTGTGATAACATGTGATGCCTAAGACGACTGTAATGTTTTTAGCTGCTGGTCGCAGCTATTGGGAATTCATGCTCGTTTTCAAAATAAGGTCACATGGGTCAGTAGTAGAACGGCGGGACTTAAGCACTCTAATGCTTTTGCTTTATTTAATAACCAAAGTAATGTACTGGAGGGAAACTACTACAGGTCTCCAGAATGAAACACTAACTGGTTCATAAGATAGCAGCAGCTCAGAAATACATTTTGGCCCTAAACCGTTTTAAGTTTTTTTCAACATCAGTTCTTCAAAGGACTGGATGCCAGTGTAAACATCTGAGAGCTGGAGTGATATGATCCACTTCTGTGGTCTTAGTAAGGACTTATGCCACAGCGTTCATAATTATTGAATGACTGAAAAAGCTGTCTGTTGATAGATAGCCGTGTACAAAAATCTTAAGGTTGCATGTTTACAGTGGGGAATAGAGTTTTCCACACAGGTGCGGCTCTGCAGGCTGCTGTCCGCCGGACATTTTTTTCCTCTTTTTGCTGCGGTTTGCTAGTGAAAGTAAAACTTCAGTCTGTCAGCTCATTCCCTTTCCATTTAACACATCTGAGTTTAACTCCACTCCTAATTATGAGAGAAAAGTTCAGACAGAATTTTAAAAAATATATCATAATGGATTTTTTTCTAAACATTTATGCTTGCGTGCCCCCCAGCATGTACACTCCCACCACAAACTGTTGAAGAAGCGATTATAAAGGGTCAAAAAACTTGAAAAATAATGTTAAAAAAAGGTGGAAAAAGTCCTTTCTGTCATAATTCTGTTGAATTAGCTGCCTCAATAACTTTTATACAGACGGCGAGGTGGGTAAAAGGCGCACAGAGGCGGCTTTGAAAAGGCTGTTAATGTGACGAGTTTTATAATTTCCTGAATTTTGCAGGTGAAAATTTATTGCAGGCCCTAGTGGATGGAAGTTCAGGGGCTACTGACACAGAAGAGTGTGCTGATGTGTCGACAGTAGGAAACAAGGCACATGCATCAACATTGTTATGGACAATGATGTTGGAGGCGAAGGACTGCCTTGCGTTTTTCAGCTCAGAATTATAGATGAGACATCTCTCTCTATAGATGTCGTAATGGACCTGGAGTTTTGTTTTTGGACACACTCCATTTTGTGGGACCAGTGTGGTATCTGTAAAAGGCAGTGGGATCCTCTGGGACCAGGAACGACCTCACTGGGAAAGAAAATGTATTTATATACATGTCATGATGTCTGTAATTATATATGTGACAATAAAAAAACTAGATCTGATCTGAGAACATTTCATGGACATTTCCGCCTAAATTCAGTATGTTTTTATGTGACATACATTGAAATGTGGCTAGCTGTAACAATTAGTCGATTACCAGGAAACAGAACATAAAATCGATCCCCAATAGCCTTGATTATTGATTATTAATAACGTTTTTGGAGCACCTTAGTTGCTGTGTAGTGAATGGATTGTAAAGGAAGTGAAGGTGGTTCATGATGTCATTAAATTCATCAGGATTTATCACCTGGTAATCAAATTTTTTATATTTAATTTACTCTTTCTTTTTACTTAGTTTGCATTTTTACTGTTTTTCTTGAAGCTCGACTCGCGCCTCCCCAGGACACATCAGTGTATCATATTTGGGCCTCAGCTGACCACATTCCCTCACTGGTTTCCTTTCCACTAACGCTGACTGAACAAGAAATTTCTAAAACTGGGCGACAGTTTATTTATTTAACGGTTGACCTTTATGTCCTGGAAATACAGTAACTTAGGAAGGTCACTGTAATCAGGTTATTTTCTGTAAAACAAATTGTAACAGCTCTGTGTTTCCACAGCCCCGCTCCCTGAAGACCTGCTGTCTGTTGCGCACATCACTGATGATGGATTTAGCATCCTCAAGCCACTGGAGATTACAGACACTCATGTCATTGTCAAAGTCCCAAACTTCTCAGCCTTTGGCCTGGTGAAAGATTTATTGAACTGGTTGTTTGGTGTCAGCGGAAATCAAATTGGAGGCCAAATTCTGCTGTTCCTTGGTCCACCAAACCACAGAGCACAGAGGAGGAAACTAGATGTGTTACTACTGCCAAGGAGCATCCCTCTGAATGAGGTAAAGCTTCAAGTTACAGCTGTCATTCCAAACTGATCTGTCTGTAAGGACAAGTCGTTTCTTAAACCGTAAGGTTTCCATATGAACGCTGAGCAGTCCTGATAAGAAAAGTTCTCTTCCTAACACGCCTTCTGTGGAGGTGACAAGAACTAAACCCACGGTCCAAATTCTGTTACTGTCCCTCTGCTGCAGCTCAACTGGGAAACACAAAGATGGAATTTTATGCAGAACAAACTGTCACGTGGTCAATTGGTTTTTGGTTATCGATTACAGATGCGGTGCAGTTATTTTTAGGGGTGTAATGATACATCCACGTATCAGTGCATGGATTTATGTTCCTGCAATCCCACTATCCCACAATAGCTAAACGGAAAATCTTCCTTCTAGTGTGACTTGTATGGATGAAAAAAATTTTTTTAAAGGCAAAAATTAATTGAATTGATACTAAGAATTTTAAGCCTTTTATTTAGCACGTCAAATATTTTTAGAGGATGGGTTTTTTTTTGTGTGCTTTGGGTAAATATTCACAAACGTAACTCCGATTCATTCTCTGATGTTTTGGGCGTTTTTTGTGTATTGCGTCAGATAATGGCGGATCATTGCAGGGAAGCATCAGGAGAGATTTCCAGTTTGTGTTTGCGGTCAACGCAGATTTAGCCTTGCACAGTAGGGCTGCACAATTAATCGACATTTAATTGAAATTGTAGTATGACCTCCTGTGGGAGGTGCAATATTTGTTATGGGTGAAAAGTGTCTCAAAATACCATTTAATTCAAATATTGCTGAGCCGCGGAGGCGTCCTAGCCTACACATCATATTCGACAGACTTAAGAAAACATCTTTGTTTGGAACAAATTTCTGCAAAAATCACACCCTAATCATTTTGATTTGTTTATCAAAGAAAAAGAAAATATTGATGTAAAAATGATCATTCCTTCTAATATTGCAAATCACATTGCAATCGCAATATCACTGTAAATAATTGCAATTACATGTTTTTTTCAAAATCGTGCAGCCCTGTTGCACAGAATATTTGTGCAGTTCAGTGTATCAGCTCTTTGCCGCCTCTACCACTGCAAAGAAATAGACTTTTTCTTTTCCTCTATTTTTGGGAGGGGGAAAAGTTCTGTATTGATATGTAGTTATTGAATCATATTGTATCACTCTAAATGAGCCCATACCGTTCCTGTGTCACATCGCCAACCATATATCGTAATACACATCGTATCGTTGTTAAAACGTTTCATTACACCCCTAATAATTTTCCACATTCTTTGGTTCCAGTGTCTCAGTCTTTGAGCTGAATGTCGTTAGTGTTTCCACTGCTGGTCGACTGCATCCTCTACTGATATTTTTTTTAACTTAACAAGCTACAAAATGCCTGATTGTGGATCTGTCTGTAATAAAATGTAACTGGGCTGTTGAATTGTCCTTTGGGCTCTTCTAAGGAAAAACTTTGATTTAAATGTGAAAATGCTCTGATGTCTTAGATCAGCAAACAGCAGCAACCGTCCGTGAACATTTGCACTCCATCTACATGTAAACTCATCAAAGATCAAAATTACACTCTTCACTGTCCTCAGGCCATCGAAATACAGCCTGAAGTGAGTATAAAGCAGTGCTGTGACATTAAACTGCTTTTTATTATCTTTAGTTTACGTTGGACACGATGGAGACACTGACAATTTGGTTTTCAGAGAGCAGAGGCTGACCTGGAGTTTGGACCAAATTACTTCCCGACGTTTGAGATCCGACTGCCTATTAACGAAGAAGAAGTGGCTTTGACGGTCAAAGACCAGAGAGAGTTGGAGGTGTGGAAGCACAAAGTTGATCTGACTGGTAAAGTCTCCATCCACCTGCAGCATCACTCTACCTGACAGTAGCTACAACAGAAAGGAATAGAGCAGAGCAACAGTCTGATCTCCGAGTTGATTGAACCTGAGCTGGAAACTCTTGAGTTTTCGGTTCCAGAACAGCTGATCAGAATTAGCTCAACAACTCTGAGTGGGTTCAGCCTGAGAGAATTACCATGTGGGCGGAATATAAACATGTCTTCAAAAACACAGTAGCCGCAGCTGAACAGAGTGAGGTGGCACGGGAAAAGATTGTAGAGCACATTGATGCAGAAGCTTTAAAAGAGACGGTGGTGTGGAGGATCAGTCATCATGCCCCTAATTGGGCTATCGGTGTTTGAAACTGCTTAAAGCTTCTGATTGCAGGGTTTCAAATTGAAAATTGCTATTAAGGCTTTTATTTGCACATGTCAGAAGCTGTATTATTGCCAAACCAGTTAACACTATGGCCTAAATGTCAATAAATGTTTTAAAATCAGTGGAAAGATTTCACTTTGAAACCCTGAACATCATTTCACCAGTCATTTTATAAAATTATTTTCAAAGGAAAAAGCTAATTGTACTGTGTCTACTCATATATTTTAATATAATTGGCTGTATCTAATTATTCACCTGTAATCTGATGGGGCCAAAATGCACTCGGCAGCAGCTCATCTTTTCATCTTTTTTTTTTTTTTTTTTTAAATTTTGCAAACATGCAAAGTACAGATTCAGAACAACATAAAAACAACACACAACAATAACGCTAGTGCAAAAGATGTGTAATATTTCATATATGTGGACGGAGAAGATTAAGATAAATGATCGACCCTGAGGTGAAACGGTATCATTGATATTCCTCCGGGAACGATAAGACATCCAAACGGGGTCTGATCACCATCTGTTGACGCATAAGCCTCTGAATAATTTGGGCCTCAACGTCCACAAGTTCATTCACAAAGTGACACGCCATGTATCTCCCTCCTGCTGACCACTCAGCGGGCGATCGGCCTCAGGCTTAAATAAAGCAAACCTGCTCCGTGGAGCTTCGTGAAACTTAAAACTCAAGAGTTTTCCTCATCTTAGACTTAAACACACTCAGAGATTTCACTACACCTGCTTTCTGAAAAAGGGTTCGGATCTGTTTCTGTAACAGACAAAATCATGACCATCAGCATTTTGATTTCTGTTTGAAATACTTTTGGTTTTCTTCCAGGTCCAACCAGGGGAAATCCACAGAGGAACGATCCAGAAGAGGACCAAGTCTTACCAGTGGACAGGTTGTTTTTGGTTCGATCAGAGTTCATAAAAAGAGTGTCTGATCCGGTTCTGAACCAGCTTCTCGATAAACTTCTTGAGCAAAATGTTATAATTGATGAGGAAATGCAGTCAGTCAGAAGACAACAAAAAGCAGACAAAGCACGAGAATTAATCGACATGGTGCGAGCAAAAGGATCTAGAGCCAGCTCAGTCCTGGCCGCTGCGCTCTGTGAGGTGGATCCTTGGCTTGCCGGAGAGCTGAACTTAGGCTGAGGCGGAAGACAAACAGTGTAACAATGAACTTCCTTATGCACACAAATCAGTCAAAACAAGGCACAAACCTGTGTCTCGTGTGCACACTGAAATATTTTCAGTGCTCTATGCTGGACTCTTCTTTCAGGTCTGGAACTCATCTGTGTTCAGGGAATGCAACCTCGTAACTGCCACTGATCTCAAATCTGTCGTTTTATTTTGAAAGTTATAACTTGAACTATCTTCAGTTTAACAGGTGTGATTTGTTTATCGTGTTATTTTGAAAGTGATGAGCGGAAGTCACGTGGTTTGTGTTGCCTGACTTGATCATGTTTCTGTAAGGAAACCACTCATGGTAGAAATAATGGAAAAAGTCACCATAACGTCACCTGTTGGTTTCGACAGAACCGTTCTGAAGCCTGGCAAATGCACCTGACTCCGCCTAACCAAAAACAAAAATAGTCTCCCTGTCAAAAATAGACAAAGAGGTGGAGCCGAGGCGAGTCCTAAGACTAAAACAAACCCACTTAGTTAGCTGGGCTGTATGCTCATTTTGCAACTGTGCGCTGCTAGCTGGCTAACTCTGGGCTAACCGCTAATCTGGCTAACCCTGCACCAGTGCACCTTTGCCATCTCAGGCTGAAGAGCCCGTCTCCGGCTCTATAGCGTGTCAGCAAAAGGAGTACACATTTTGGAAGTCACCCGTTTTTATCGTGGAGGAACCCTGGAAGGAAAAATAAAATTCTTCAATTCAAGACATCTAAGGATGAGATGAGTAGTTGATTTACAAAACGAAAATTGTGCAGTGAAATATTTTAAAAATGCGCTGAAGTGCCTTTTTCCAGAGCTTCCACTGCCACAATTAACCAATGGCAGCAGGGGCGTGACATGAGTTGGAGGAATCTGATTGGAGGATGTTGGCAAGTAACGTTAACGTATCACCAACATTATCACCATCACTCGCAGTCTCACTCTCTCTGAATCTGTCGCTCTAAATCTGTCACTGTATTCATCTCTCGCCGTCTGTCTCGATCTGTCGCCTGACTGTAGACCCACAGAGATTCGAACTGACCCGCCCTCTATATATGGGAACCGCAAAATGATTGACAGGTGGATTGGCGTGATATTACTGGTTGAATTCAACCAATGATGGCCTGAGTCAACAATGACACATTTTTTTACATGTAAGATGGAAGTGGCAGACTTTTATATAAAAGCACATGGTAGTTCACTGTCATTTTTAAATGTGGCTACAGTAAGAGCGGGGATATGGTCCAAAAGGGTTGAAGATTTGACCTCAGCTCAACTTTAATGCTCAAAGGTCAGTGAAGAGTTTTGTTTGTACTCGGCAGGCTCAAGGTTGCAGTCCTGCAGTTTTGGCACTCTTCAGTTCCAATTCTTGTGAACGGCTCTTGGGAACCAAGTCGCTTTCTTTTGTTGTGCTCATATTTCAGTGCTGGTGCCCAAAAACACCACGGCTGATGACGAGGGAAGCACATCTGCATGACAGTGTCCTTTTTTTCCCTCAACATTTATACAACTGCATAAAAAAATCCTTAGAACTCGAGTCATTCTTACACATTAAAGTTTTTATAATGAGGGTTGTGGAGTATTACTGGTCTACTTTAGATTAACATACAACAAAAATACTCAGTAAATGGGTTCTGGGTAGATTTCTTTGTTCAAAAATAAGGAAAAGCTTCAGAGACAAACTCCAGGTTAAATGAGCCCCATGTGGTGGAATTTACAAGTTGCTGCAGGAACAGGTCACTGACTGCAAATCCTCCAAAGACTTATTTGTATTTAACACCAGTGCATGCTGGGTAAAAGGCAGGACACAATCAAGAGACACCTATGAATTCTTTGCAAGTAGCAAGTATGAAAGTAGGAAAAACACTTTTTGACCAAAGTTTTCACCACCTGACTGTGATAAACAGGAAAGATTCAAACTCAGCAGCTAGAGTCAGTTTTGTTTGTCCAGTCATTTCTGTTACCGGTGTTTGTTTTTTTCTGGACCAAAGTCAACGTTAATTATTGTCAGTTTTTTTGGGGGCTGTAAGTCAAGTAGTATTTAGAATGATACAATATGAAACAGTGAATGTGTGCAAGTGTACAATGTGAATCAATTACAAAAGATGATCCAAGTGAGTCAGCCTTTCAAGCACTTTAACCGCTTTTGAAAAAATTAAGAAATGATGGTAATTAGTTCTATAGCCTCTGGAACTCTTTTCCACTTGACATCTGTAATTCCGACTCTCTTCCTGTTTTCAAAACTAGACTCAAAACCCACCTGTTCAGAACTGCCTGCTCACTCCAACACCCATAACCCCTACACCCCCTACCTGACAGTTTTACACATTGTCTTACTATAAGTTGTATATTTGTTGCTTTTGATGCACATTTTATATTTTGATGTTTTTGTATTGGATGTATGTTGTGTATTGATTGTTGTTTTTTTGTACGGTGTCCTTGAGTGGCATGAAAAGTGCCTATAAATAAAATTTATTATTATTATTATTCCGATAAAACCGAAGGCAGAGAAAGGCCAACTGTATGGAGTTCACGTGCATTATTGTTGCTGAATTTGAACCTCATAATAAAATAAAAATAAAGTTCTCCTTATGTGAACCTTTATCCCTGCGTGGATTTATGAGATATTGTATTGATCTGCCACACAAACTGCCATAACACATGAGAATTATCTCCCAATGCCTACAAAAAGTTTGATATTCAGGACTCTGTTAGACGCGGAACCTGTTCACCCATGAAGAATTTGTTCCCTATTTACTACTGATTATTTACAGATATTCAACAGATCAGTCACACCCATGGTTCCCAGCCCACCCAAACTCTGCCGAGCACATTGGGGTCCATGGCTTGATCGAGCAGACAGACCACCTGCTGCTCCACCGACAAGCCTGCAGCTGGAAGCCGAGCGCAAATGTTCTGCTCCTTTGTCCCCAAGGCCACAGCCTGCATCCCGGAGAAGGTGGCGTCTTTCTCAAAGCCCAGCTTCAGCTCCTCACTGACAAAATAAATCATGTAAAATTCAGGGCTCAAATGATGTCTGAGTTTAAATACTAGAAAGAAAAACCCGATATTCCAAGTGTTTATGGACCAATACTTGCATCAATTGTAGAGAATTATTAATGTAGTCTTTAGTATTAGAGACCTACCTGGTTATAGCAGCTGGATTTGCTCCCTCTAGTTTTCCTCTGGCGAAGTTGACCTTCTGTAAGGGATGCCAGTTGATTTCTTTGGTGTTCACATCCTGCGTCCATGTGCCTCCTCTCTTCTTAATTGTTTCATCTCAAAATTCTGTTTCACGAAAAAAGGGAAGAATCATTTTTACTGCAGTATTATTCCAGCTTGAAACACATTTTAAATATTCCCTATTTATTAGAGGTGGGGGAGGGGGTGTATACATCATCATGTCACAATATTTTACATGAAGATATTTTATCAATTCATAGAAACCAAGTATCAATATTTTATTAAATAAATTCTTAATAAATGTTGCAAATACAAACTTTTTTTTCAACGTTTTGTGTAACAATGATAAAAATCTGTGGACTTTTCAGTCCACTAGATGGTGCCAAGTGCTCACTGCTGAGGTGGTAAAAAAAATGCAACAAAAAATTATTAAAGGGAGATGAATAGATTGGAAAATGTATCATACTGGATGAGACAAATGCTGATGACAGAATTTTACTTTGGAAAAATGATTTGCAGTTCAGAAAAGTGGGGAAATCACAAAATATGATTTTGCAATACCCAACATGTTACAATATCGTGATATTATGGCATCTTGGGGCCTCTGGTGATTTCCACCCGTACTATTTACTGACGTCCACCATCCATCTTATTCTGGTTTTGGAGGATAACTCTTTTATTTAAATTTATAAAAAGAATAGAACAGAAGCCCTAAAAGGCCACGAGTCACACATTTATTACCTCGGTTTTTCTGTGGTAATGATTTTTAATTTGTTTTCTTGAGATCACGAGTTATTTATTTCATTATCACTGGACAACAACTGTTGTTTTCCAGCGATAATGAGATTTAGGCTCTTTGCTGTCGTTATACAGTATATGACACAAGTCACTGTATGAACCATTACATTATGAGGAACAATGTCAAACAAACCAGAACATATTGACTGTCGCATCACTTTTCTCTCCAATCGAGGCCTGACACAGTCTGAAATACCCCCCCTGCTACACTCCGCCTCCTGCTGTGCGACACTCGTCCTCCTCTCACTTAAAGCAGCCGTGGTAGGAGCACCAGAACTCCGCAGCACGTCCGTTAGTTAAGAAGAATAATCCATTTGTTTTGAAACCGGCAGGATAGTTGGGAGGTTACATGATGATGTGTTCAGTGTCCTGTCAGTAAAATGACTACTAGGCAAAGATAAAGAAAACGTTCTCATGATGTGTTCAAATGTAACGTTAATAACTGATTACATGACATGTCCTTGAGAATAACTGATTTTTTAAATCCTGTAGATGGTGGATTATTAGGCTGCATATTTTATGCCGATTTAAGCTGTGATATTTCTGTAGTTTTAAAAAAACAGAAACACAACAACATATGCTGAACCAAAAATCGTGACTCCAAAACCGTGATACGAACTGAACTGTGGATTTTGTGAACCGTTTCACTCTACTACTACTCGTCAACCGCCACAAATAGTTTCTTTTGGTGCAAATTAGCAATGATCCTGAGATCCCTGTTCAAATGTCTGACCTACTTACACCATCGCTCCGGCTTAAGACGGCCACTCATTGAGCACTTCACTCTGCATATTTTGTCTAATGCATTCCCTTTTTTTATCTATGGTTCACCCGTCAAACACTTCAGAATTTCATTGTAGTTACAGCAGGAGTGACAGCTACCTTCCAGTCCAGCGAGGGCTCCTTCACGAACACGTCCATGGTGTTCAGTAAAAGGTCTGGCTCAGCACCGTAAGCTCGGAGGGAGTGGACCATGACGCTCTGGATCAAACCCGACTCCTTCAAAGGTTGCACTGGATTCACAAACTGCTGGGTCAGCCGGAAAGGCGTGAGCTCAGGCACCGGGAGGAACTGGGAGGACACACGAGGTTGCACAGAGGAAATAATTTTTTACAACATACGGATGTTTCTTTTTCCAGAAAGTGGAGTTCACAATAATGCAGCTCGATACATTACGGTGCAGTCTGAACAGAACAAGCACGACTAACCTGTGTGGCTGAACCGAACCCATGACCAAAGTCGATGCCAATCATGCCTCCTGTCTCCATGTTGATCATGAAATTGGAGAGATGACGGTCTCCAATACCCAGAATCCAGTGGCTCACACACAGCAATGCGTGAGAGCTGATGGAATGAGAGCGTACGGACAGAAAGGCCTCGGGACTGTTGCACATCTTCAGAAAAGCTCTCCTAGAAATATAACAAGAGGAAAACAGCTCAGACCGAGAGTTAACAAAGTCATGAGCTGCTTTATTATCCAGACATGAAGATTAGACTCACTTCAGCAGATCACCGGGCACAAGCTGCAACACTTTCAAAAAGTTGTTGACAGTCTCAGGACGCTTTGCTTTCCTGTAAAAAACAAACACGCTGTAGCTCCTGGCTGTCTGATATCACACGTGTCACTGTGGCAATGTCTCAGTTGAAAGCAGACTATGACAAAGGTGATTTCATTTTATTAGAGCTGTAAATATTTCATTAAGAGCAACAAAATTCAGCAGAAAATGAGACACTGAGTAAACTTACTTGTAAGCCTGAGCGTAGAGTGCCACACCACGCACATTTGAATTTGGAGCAAAGGTTGAGAGCCATTTATTGTAGACTTCACCAGACCTTCAAGAGGGAAGAGTTTATACATTAAAAAACAACGGATGCAGAAAACACAAGTTTTTGTCTTTATGTCATTGTCTTCTGTATGTGTCACCATCAAGAATAAATATCAGCACTTCAGAGTGAACTGAGCTCTGTCCCAGTTCAAGAGCTGCGTCCTCTGAAAACCGCGGCCGACGAAGGCCCATGAAGGACACGCTTTCATCAGCTGCAACAGCCAAACTGAAACTTCGGTTAAATCAAACTTTCAGGTCTACAGAGCATTTCCTGGTTTGGTCACCAACAGCTCCTCGCATCACAACACACTGCTCCTGTCACCTAGCAACCATGACAAGGGAGGTAACTTCTGTGCATGTAGAGAAGGGGCCAGAAAGGTAGAAAGGTTTAGTTTGTAGTTTTAAAACCTACATTTCAGTTTGTATCATCTAACTGCTGCGGCCTCGTCTACTATGCTCACTCAAAAAAAAAGTAAATCAATCAATAAATCAATCATTGGCGCAGCACAATAAATCTTGGGATATGCTTGGTTTTGTGTCCTTCGCACGCAGAGATTTGTTGAGCTCATCTGAAGGAGCGGACGAAATGAGACAGCCTTCAACACGTTACTGTGACGTAATCGGTGTCAAAACATCACAGCTGTTCATCATATACTGTATAATGGATTTTGAAAAATCGTAAATAAAAGTATTAAACAATCACCAGGTGTACAAACAAAGCTCTGACATTTTTAGACATCTCACCACTGGACAGTGAGCTGGCATCCCGGTAATAAGTGCGGCGGTTCTCAAACTGTGGGGCGTGCCCCTCTGGTTGGGGGTGGAGCTAATGCAGGTGTGGCGTGAATGACCAGAGGAAAATATGGAGTGAAACCACATTGAATAAGTGTTTAAATTTATGTTGGAAACAAAGAAGTGTATGTTTGCTGATGCTATCAGCCTTTTTTATTAGCTGCCCCCCCTTTCATAGTTACTGACTGACACAAACTGTGATGTGGAAGCGTTTGGACTTTTTTCAGCGTCTGAAGGGGAACAAGCCAGAAAACGTTCGAGAACAATCCAACGAGAGTAAAATGTGTCTATACCCTGCTGCCCTTCGCTGCTCCTCTTCAGTCGTCGTGTTCTGCAGGAACTCTTTCAGAGTGCAGCTGTTCTCCATCCATTCAATTAGACCAATTCTGTGAAGGCAGCAGAAACGGTCAATTCAGACAGGACATTTTCCTCCATCAAACTATCATTTCATTACAGTATTTACTAGAGAATTACTGAAAACAGCAAGCCAGGTGTCAGTGTCAGGAAATAGAACCAATGATCGACCCTAATGAATCATTTGAATAATACATAGAAAACTGTTTTATATTAGGAAATATATTAGGACGCCGCTGTTGAGGCTGGACCAAATGCATTTTTGACAAGCTACTGCGGTTTTCAAACGAGGCTTAGAATGCGCCTGTCCTTACACTTTATGATGGAACCCTCAAATAAAAAAAACACAACAAACTGATTTTTGTTTTGCATTTCTTGCACACACTTGAGTCCTGAAAGCTGAAGCAAGGATAAATCCCCTTTATGATCCCAAATGTTCCTAAGGTTGGTATTGTTTGATCCCGGTGCTGAATTGATATTTTTAAACCCACGTCTGTGCCTAAACTCTAAAGAATTTAAAGGAAAAAACAACAACTACAAAAACATGATGGCTGAACATTTTTTTTGAAAAGGCAAATTTGTGCTTTGAATTGAATAACATATTAACTCTGAAAATACTGATGACAAATTCACTTCATAAATAAAACCTGAGCCAACATCAGTGAAATAAAATCCATCTCCTACAAGCTTCTCTGTCCTCTACTCGCACTAAATTCTCTACAAACTGCAGCTTCAGCAACTCTTTTGCAGATATATCAGCACATTTGCTTTCTCTAACATCTTTGCTTTGCTCCGACATTTATTAGGTGGAACTAAAATGAGGCACTGAAATCTGTGTTGTGCTTCGGTCCGGTACGTGTCAGATGTGTTGGTTCCCAGCTTTCGACATCATCCCCAGTTATGAACAATGCCTCAAACTGTTTGGTTTGATCCCTCGCTGCTATCAGAGGATACACACACAAGTTCGATCTCGTTCTGCTTCAACCGTCAATCATTACAATCAGTGACTGCATTCAGGTTAAGAGGAGGAACGGAGACAAGCTCAGTACCTTGTGTTTATAGGAATGACTCGATAGGTGCGCAGCTGCGAGCCTCTGTGTGTGCAGGCGGCATCATGACTCAGCAGAATGTTCATCACAGCAGAAAGCTGCTCGATGCGTTGGTCCTGGCGGAGGTCCTCCCCACCCTTCACCAGGAAGGCGTGGTCACGTTCATCATCCCCTCGAATGAGGCGTTTGGGTCGACGGATGGAGGACATGACCTTTACCTGCCGGGCAGACATTCACACTCACACACTGATCGGCCCGCACTGGGATTTTCATCGATTCAATTTAAGTTCTTATGTTACAGCAGAGAAAATAAAAACAAACCCTTTGGTCAAAGCCTGTAATTTTTGCACGACACTCAGGTTCAAAGGTTTGGATCTGCCATCATATTGACCTACAACACCAGGAAGGAAAACATCTTCAGTGAAGACAAGGTTTTATTTTCATCTTTTATATAAATATTTTGAAAACATATGGCGTGTCTAAACCATTAACGTACAATATTTTGTTTTCTACTGGACTGACCTGGGATCTCCAGCTCATTGCGGAAAGCGTCTGCTTTGAATCCTCTCAGTCTGGGCGAGTATTCCTTCAGGTTCCCCGGCTCCTTCTGAAATCCACGCATGGACGCTGCCAGTTCCTCCACCTGCCACAAAAAGTTCTTGTCTTGTCTCTTCTCAAACAGCTGGCTGCCTTTAGGTCCCAACAGTTTCCCCACATCTTTGGCAAATTTCTGTAAAATGAAAATAAATAAATGAATAAATAAAGGAAGGAAGGAAGGAAGCAGCCAGCAGTGATCACACAACAATCAACACAGCAGTACCACAAGAAAAACAATAAATGATCAACAACAATAAATAACACACAAAAAACAGTAAATACAAACGTATGTTGTTTAATCATCTAAAAGGCCAATGGCAGCAGGGACCAAAGAAGGTTTCGGTCTGTCGCTCCTCCATCTTGGCAGAATGTGTCTGCGGCCTGACACACGCAGCGAGAATTCACCAGCAAAGGAGCGACTTGGATCATCCAATACTGTACGAGCCTTTCTTTTATGGACACAGTGAACACCATATTAATGAAGCTACTACAGGATTTTGTAGCTTAGAAGAATTTAAAAAAATCAGACTGCTACTGCTGCTACAACGGCAAAACATTTGAATCTATTTCATAAAAGCTTTTCCAGTTGCTGTCTTATGGGCCAAAAACTAACAAAAAAAAGTAATCAAAAACAAATCAGAAATTTTACAAGATGCATCAACACATTAAATTCTAAGATTAATAATCCAACAGAGTACAAACATTCTTGTGAACTAAACGTGCTTCTCTACAGCAAAACAACACAGAAAGATCAAATTTAACTACACACAGGATGAATTTCTTGCACTTCGATCCCCGAGTGAAGCTGCATCTCGTCACACATGTTGCCCATCTGCTTCTTGTCAAAGTTTGGTTTTTCCAATTCGTTTTTCACACCATCCCACCAGTCCTGTGAGGAAGAGATGACAATAATCAACGACAGGCCAAAAAACAGTCAGTGACGATTAATTCATGCTTGAACTTGCAATGAAGACCTTAAAAATCATTTCAGGGTTTGTAAGCTGCTGCAGCGCATCCACAAAGTTTCTCAGAGCTCACACACACACACACACACACACACACACACACGAGAGATGAGGAGCCATGGGAATCTATCCCGAGTGTCTGAAGTTTTTCTGTCTTCCTGTGAAAAGCAGCAGTTTACCTGCTGACAAACTCCTGCTGCTGGTGTCCAGTAGCCGAGTCCTCGAACTGGTAACTCTC
>JAQFJB010000016.1:7843012-7859615 GCA_029874875.1 Naso minor
CGGGATTTTTAAAGGCAGTGCTTATCGCGATATATGGGAGCAAAAAAAATGCCGATATCTCATATATTGGCTGACTGTGGTTATAAATACATGTGACCAATGACGTGCAGAGGTATGGAATATTGTTGCCTGGGCAACAGACCATTTGCCCTCATTGGCTGAGCTGCCCCTCTGGAGGAAAATAAAATTAATTTATCATTTTGGCTGTTGTGACTGCATAAATATGAGTTGCCCATAGCGTATAAAATTAGACCAAATGAAATCGCCACTGAATTTCAACTCTTGTTACTGTTTGACTGGCATGCGTCAGTGGAAAACAGTTGGAGATAGAAGTGGCCGAGAGCAGAGCCATTTAGTTTTTTACCACTTGTGGTTTGCACTTTTTTGGTTTCAAAAATGTTTCCTCATAGTTAGAATGCTTTTCATGGCTTTTACTGTTTGTAACAGTTGATTAAATGAAGGGCCACTGAGCCATGTTGAAACAGTGTGATCGCAGTACAGGTACACATCTTTTACAGGTAAATGGATAGATGGCAGTGTTAAGGCCTTTGCACACTGAGTCAGTTTTTTCCGGATGCGTCTTTCGGATCCGTGATCCAAAAAAAAAAGAAAAAGAAAAAAAGTTATGCACAGAGACCTCGCACACTGAGTCTGATGCGTTCATTTTTCTACTCATTGCGAAAATTCGCAGTGCAAGGAAAAAATGGAGTCGTCAAGCAATGAGGATGATTTTCTGGTTCCGTCACTTATTGAAAAAAGAAAAAGGAAACACTGTCTGATTCTTAAAAACAAGAGAAGAACAAGGAGAGTTTCTCCTGCTGGTAAAGGAGCTGCGGAAATATCCCGATCACTTCCAGGTGTATTCTTTCTGTTCGCTTATTAATTAATGAGCTTATTAGTTCATTTTAAACGATTTTGACGGATGCGCAAAAAAGGAAAAAATCGAACCTGTTCTGAAAAAAATAATGACGGACGAAAGTTTCGGAGTCAGCGGTGTAAACATGATTGACACAGCATGAGGTCGTATTTTTTTTAAACGTGCGTCAATTTCAGACGACAAAAACGGACTCATAAAGACACAAAATGCAAGGAGCTATATAAGCAATACTGTGTCAACTTACAGTGTGCTTTTTTTTATTTTTATTTTATTTTTCACTGTTCTTTAATGATTTTTATAATTTGTGGTTAGGGAAATGGCAATATTTTACATTACTTAGACACATGATGTTTGATGACACCTAAAATCAGGGCAGGGTGCCTTTTGTCAGGTTAGAGCAACAGCCCCTCAAAATGTCTGTGCACATCCCTGCTTGTGACAAAGATATGTAACAGAGGCAGGATATCTCACATTTATGCAAAGTTTATTCCAAATGTCAGTGCACTGAACAGTCAACAATTCACTTATTAGTTAGTAAATAGTTAACCGCCCTCTACTGGACAAACTACACAATCACACTTTTTAAATTACACGTTTTAAATTACCAGTCTAAGCATTTGTTCTGGTCTGAAAAACAATTTTAATATCAGCACATCTAAGAGAACATGTACGCAGATACCGACGTATCTGTAATGGGCCAATATCAACTGATAATACAAGCAAACTGATTTATCAGTCAGGCCCTAATAACCTGGTGTACTGAAGACTGTGTGTAGTTGATGATTATGTAATTTACTCTCAAGGGATTGACTTCTGGCCTCTACAAAGAAAATTTAAAATGATAAAATCATTTAGGCTCTTTTCTAATGCTTGAGAAAAACAGACCCTGCAATTAGACACTTCCCTATCAAGCGCATGTAGTTTATGCGGAAAAGACTGACCACATATTCATAAGTAGTCCCAACACAGTGTATAACAGTCTCTGGGCCTTTCACTTTATGTCATGCTTCTCAGTCAAGGCTCTTTTGTCTCAGTGTTATTGATTTTAATTAGTTTCTGTTTTAAGTTTGGTGATGTTTTGAAAGGATTTTCTTTTAATCTGTGTTACTCCAGCTATGAAAAGCCCTCCTCCCCCTTGAGCCATCAGAAAGAATGAGAACTGATATTGTTCCCTGTACCGCAAGTCAGCTTCCCATTTGATTGCTTATCTCTTTTATTAGCTTGACGCTATTACTGGCATGGCGTCTCGGCTTTCATTATCCATTTTTATGCTGCAATATTCTGTTGGAATTGTTATCGCAGGCTAGTTCATCTTGTCGCGTTGTTTATGCGTGATTGATTTGTGGGTCGCTGATCTTACCCTCCACCCCTTGCTCATTGCAGACCTGGAGGGTCGACAAGGTTACTTATTCACAGATGATAGACATCTTTATTAGGAGAGGAGAATGCTTTAAAACCTTAAGCGCAGGCATTTATCTGGAGCACAGCATCTTACGGCCAAACACCTGACATGCCCAAACCATTCATCACGGGTCGGCCGACGGGCCAAGTTCAGCCTGTTTGCCCTTTCAGTCAGTATGAAGGACAGAGCAGGGCTGGAGATGGCAGCAAGTTAGTCAGAAGCGCAGGGAGTCTTTGCCATGACAGTACTAGGTTAGGCGTTAGTAAGCGTTTTGATGCTGACCAATAGCATTACTATTTTTCTGCCCATCAGCCTGATGCTGCAGGTTCTGCAGGAGGTCAGTGTCTGTTGGGTTCTCTGTGAAAAGTTTTTTATATTTTTTTCTCAAATGTTTTGGAGTCTGAAAAACATAAATTAGGTAGTTTTTTTTTTTGTGTTTGTTTTGATATTACAAAAAAAAACGGATGACCTTGAACACTCATTACAGATTCTTTTGGAAAGAGAGCCAGTCTTGTTTACCCAGCGGCCCTAGTTTGAGTCTTTATGCATTTATGCCCATGTAATGAAGTTTTTTGCCCAGTAGTGATGGTAAATGTCATTAATGCTTGCAAAGATGATGACTCGGAGTACTCACATTAAGCCAAAAACCGTGGATGCCACTTGTTTTCCTTAAGACCTATCATTCTCTCCTCCCGCTGTGTGTAATGGCACTTGGCATCAACGCTCGATGACGAGGCGATTTAATTTATTTCTCGCTATAAACTCTTTTCAAGTGTGTGGCTCCACTCTGCCAAGGCTGTAGTTATCAGAATGATCCTTCTTCAGTCACACTGAAGCGTACATGCACGTACACACACATATACACACACACACACACACACACACATACATTCTTAGATGCCCCGATTCTGTAGTCGCCTCTTTCGCTTACTCAAAAACATTTCCTCTCAGACTTTGAGCTCTGTAATCCTGTTGGCACTACAGAGGCCTCAAAAGCTCAAACAAACACCTAATAAACTCACAAATTAAATGAATATGATTGGTTTTGGGCATGTGGCTTTCAATTGGAAATAGCATGTTGGGTTTGCAGTATTTAGACACTCCGGGGGGGGTCTTCAATTCCGTTACTTAGTGGGTCTGATGGCTCTTAACCTTATTGACCAAAATGTGAATCAGTGTAATGTAATGCCTCCCAAGTAAGAGCCATTGTAGGCCCATTGAAGTTTTCAACATTTAACATGGCAGTTCCCTTCATCTTTATTGGCCAGCTAAATGGTCTTTTCCCAGAGCTTTAATTATTCATAGATATTAAAGTTTAAATCCACTGGCTCATGGGTATTAAGTCTTATAGCTTTGAAATAAAGTCCATTAACATTAGATGATATTAGCTTAACTGTTCAGAGATACTTTATATCTTTGTCTTGTGGTAGTTCAAATGTGCACAGTGTTTTTTTTTTCTCCACAGGATAAAAATCTATTTTTGTTCATTAGATTCTGATATTTAACATTGAGACTTGGCTTAGTATTCAAACTAACCTCTGATTAAGAGAGTTATTTATTTATCCGGGTGTTTGGAAATTAGAAAAATCTGGCAACCAGAACACTAAAGCCTTTAGAATAATTTCAGAGTATAAAGAGAAAATCACAAGAAAGAACTAGTACAATGGTTTACTTAATGAAAGCCCCACAAGAGAAAGAGTACATCTCTGTAGCCCAAGGGAAAATTCACTGTTGTTGAAATTAACACTGGGAGAGAAATGGGACGTGGTGACTGTTAAGGCAAGTTATTTGTCAAATGAAGTGTGCCAGTGTGATGTCTGGTTTTTCCTGTGGAATTTTGGCAAATTTAATATTCATGCTTGGCTGCCATTTTACATTACGGACCCTGATGCCCCTACGATGATTGCTTACATGCGCTCAACTGATCTATACTTGAAGTTTAATTACCGTTAGAGAACCATTAGCCTCGCCGACATCATAACAGAATGGGAGCTGGAGTGGCCGTCTTGACAGGAATAATTGGTCAGTTTTGATTAGATGCAGTCTAAATATTTGGCCCAACTGTATTTGTGTAAAATGAGGGCGTGGTCAGCATAGCGGCCAGTACACGAAAGACAGAAAATCCCTTATTACCCCCGTTCACGTACAACCCCTTAAAATGCAAAGACTGTGTGACAAAAAGATGCAAAATAATTGAATTATTAATTAATTGTCTTGGAGTTCTCTTTTGCAGACTCATTAGCTGCTCAAAAGCAGATGTATAATAATGCTATATTCTCTTTCTAATTCTTTTTTTTGGGGGGGTGGGGGGGCGTTATTTGTATTTATTTATTGAACAGTAAATTGCTCACATCTGTGCACTGTTTCCCATCAATCTGTCTTGATTATTATTGGTATTTTAGAGCTAAAATTGTTAGCCTACCACAAAGCCGTGGTATTATGATACTCCTGTACTCAACGGAGCCATCATTGTAATGTTTCAATCCCGGTACGTCAGGCAGGAATTCACTAATCTTCATCAATAATAAGGCAGCTATATTGGCAGCATACTCTGTTAGTTTTTTCTATGTAAATGGAGCACTGTCTACCAACCAATGCTGTGCTTTTATTCTAAAGTAGATTTATCTTCCTGTAGCCTCAGTCAGAATATGAAAATTTGGCATCTTGGGCCGCTTTAAACTGTCAGTTCTCCAAAGCAAAGACTTACTCCCTCACTTTGGGTCACTCTTGCTGTTCCTGTTGGCTCCAGCGTTTGACGACTACAGTGAGAAATAATTAGTATCATCACAACTTTGGAGGAAATTCACTTTATTAGCAACAGCATGACAGCTCACGTGGTGCTCCATGTGAGCACGACTCTTAAAGCTTTGTGGGCTTTGATTAGTGAGAACCATGATTGACTTTTCAGGGTGTGATCGATGGGAGCCCTCACTGCTGATGGTTCAAAATGACACACTTTCAGTATTGATAAGCACTCATTGGTGGGGAAAAAAAGTCTACTTGTTGGATTGCAGGCAGCATCTTTCGACTTTCAGGTAATGGAACTGTCATTCTTCGTCTTTGAGATAAAAATCGTCTCCCCTCGTCCTCTTTCCTTCCTGCCATCTTCTGCCATATTAAAAGCGTTATAAATTCAGCAAGGTGGCGATATCATTACTGAAATAAGTCTTTTTTTTATTGCTTTTGCAGACTGAAACAGACAATTGCCTTACAACCAAAAAGAAACAATTTATTTGCATGACAAGGGCTAAATTAACCTCTTCAGTAGCATAATCGACCAGTGTTTTTTCTGCCTCATGGCATCTTTCATAGCTTCCCATAAAGGAGGAGTAGCGAACAGTATGCATGCCGAACATATCGTCCTTGTTTTTAAAATTAGGCACAGCAAGTAAGTGTTTTCTCTAATTCTCAGATTCTTTAATGAGTAAGCATTGAAGCAGATTTCTCTTCAAAAGCGTATAAATATGCTCAAATTACTGTGATTGACCATTGACTGACACAGTTTTCTATGAACAATGAAAAGAACACGCATTGTAGCTCTCTACATTGAAAGTTATTACAGAGGTGGTAAGGGCCGCTCTATCATCTTCGTCATTGTAACTCTAATTGGATTTAAAAGGTAAGAGTTGTGGGTGGCTAACTGCCCTGACTCACCTTGTGCTGCTTTGCAGAGGGGTCAACTTGACATGTCACATGACTCAGGCTGTATTTCTGCATCCTTCCTACAGTGGGTTTATTTTGAGAGCGGCTGAGATGTGTGGGATTTACAGGCAATTCACTGACTGTGTGCATGCGAGCTTGAGAGATGGTAGGAGAAAGCAAGGTAAGAGTAGAAAGGGAAACATAGAGTGGGAGTTAGCAGGAGAGGTCTCCAGAGATTGTTCGGGCTGCTGCTGTGCTGGGATGACTGCCAGGGATACAGCTGGTAGAGAAGGAGACGGAGAGAATAATGGAGAGAAAGTGAATGAATATTACAATACAGACAAACATATGGCGGTGAAGCCCGCAGTATCCTGGTGGACTGAAAGTGCTTGTGGGTTTGCTCTCAGCTCATCAAGTATTGTGACGGTGTGACCAGCACGTTTTATACTAGACTGCCATGACAGTATTTTATGTCTCATAATTTTGGAGCATCTGTGATCTAGCGATAACTAGTTTAATAACTTGTAAAGACTACAAGCTGCAAACCTCTAATTAGTTTTTCATGAGTAAATGTGATTTTATTTACCGCTTATGCAGTTCACAACAATTTACAAAAAGGTTTTGGGTCAAGCAACCACACTGGGATTCTCCATATTCAGGTGGGTGTTTGCTGGAGCCGTTTTCATCAATCAGGTTCTTATCTGATTTGGCACCTGGCTTGATCAGTTGGTACAACATGCTGCCGACATCCCTGATAAATAAACCTGGAAGAACTATCCATCCCATCTGCCCCTACATATGTCATCTGATGTAACTCGCTGGGATGGGAGCTTACACCTTACTGAGTCAGAATCAGCACGCTCTTGGCTGCCAGGTGGTTCTAATACATTCATTCAAAGGCTAATGTATGAATTATTTTATTGAAAGAGAATGCCAATTCATTTGAGATTTTTACAGAACCAAAGCTCGAACGTGCTGTTGAAAAGGGAAACCGCACAGACCTGCCTGGTTGATGGAATTTGAATTAATTTTATGTGCTTAAAGAGATATTAAATTTAGTAAATGTTGCTTCAGCTCTACTCTTGTGTCTATATTTTGTATGTGCAGAATATACAGCTGTATACAGGAGAAGCCTTTCTTCTTTGCTACACTGCTACTGTTTTTTCCATTTTATTTTGTGATGCCCCAGGAAATACAGAAAAGGTAACATTCAACTCACTTGGGAATGAGGGAAATTGGAGAATAGTAAATTTCTGTAAAGCTCAGATGTAATGCAGTATCATTGCTTATACTGGCTTAATGTGAATAATGGGAAAAAAAACTTTAAGCTCTGATGGCCCTATAATAACAAAAGAAATTTTAGTCAGTTTAAGTAAAACTGTAGGCATATTTGGACTGCAGAAACCATTTCATACTGTAGTTCTGTGAACCTCCCGTTTGATCCTGTCCACACTGCAGGAACCATGTACTTACAACTGCAGTTTGGGGAACTTTTTTTTTTTAGCTCCAACTCTAGTCTAGGTACTTTAGCAGCACCAGCGGAATTATAGTGATGAAAATGTCCATCGATTGGTCAACTCAGGAGACAACACGAGCAACCACCATTTTTATAAACCTGTCAGCTGTGTAACAAAACATGCGCAAGATATTATAACGAGAATGTCGTCGTCGTCGTTTTACATCCTCTGAGGTTTAATGGCCTTCAGCATGAGATTCATGGTACATTATCACCAGGTACCAGAAAAAAGCGTGTAGCAGTGAAGCACTAGCTTTCAGATGCCTTTGTTCAAAATCACTTGGTGGTTACTTCCAACTTGTGGTTGACTTTTCAGTTGTATGGTATGGCAGAATGATGATAAGACAGATGGAGGACACTAGGGGTGTAACAATGCTGTGATTAAAAAATATGGCGATAGGCATCGTGACACTGAAAAAATGTATCACCGTGCGACCTCCAACATGCAGAGGGCGCTCTAGGAGTGACCTCTGTTTTGCTCGACTGAGCTGTTGTTAGCCCTGATGCTATCTGGTCGTAGTGATCCAAAATGGAGGAGGAAGGGGTTGAAATAGCGGACGCTCCAGCAGATGAGACCTTGATCACATGCTGAGTTATGTCCCCTAGAACTTGAGTGACTTTTTACAGTCTTTGTAATGTAAATCCAGAATGATAAATCCCACAGTTAAGGTCCTTATTTAATTAATTTTCCGTATCAAAAACAGCTGGCGGAAATGCATGGAAATGCAGTGCGTCTACTACTTCCGCTTCCTACCTACCAAAATAAAATAAAAAATGTTTTTTATATCTACTGTAGCCTATTTTTGTCTTTATATTTTTGAGTAAATTCTTTTGATTCCATCTCTGTTTTGTTTTTCTTTTGTCTTGCTGGTCATATTACAATTTATACATTCAAATGACACTCATATATTGCACTTTACCCTGGAATTTAGTTTACAGTAAGGAAATACAGTGAGAACCTGTGTTTTGTGGCCTACAAGAGACTTGATGTCAGAGATTTTATTCCTGCAATTTACACTAAGGAACCGTGTATTGACGGTGAGTCCTGTGTTACGAATCGAACCGAACCGTGAGTTGATTGAATCGTTACACCCCTAGTAAGTATTGCTGTATCCACCAATAACAAAAACAACGTAAGTGTCTGCTCTTTGATTCTTTTTCAAGCTTACAAAAACCCTGCGCCTGCACCACACGCAGCCAGACTGAACTACAAGCGTCATCAGCTGCTTGTAACACCATGGAAAGTTCCGGTCAGTAACAGAGCCCATATAAACAGATGCTATCCAATAAGAAGTACCTGTCCAAGTGTGTGCAGCAACATGTGACGTTTGGAGCATGTTCTTTCATGTCTTGTCTGTCCCAGATCCTCTGCTGCTCTGCTCTGAAGGCCATCACTGCCGAGGGCGTGTGGTATTGATTTCTGCTGTAGCAGTTAGATATTGACCTGGTGGGATGTCCAGAAAAACCACTGCGCCCAACTGGCACCCAGCTGTAGGCCTCTAGAGTTTTCTACCCGTTTCTGATGAGCTTGTTCCACTATTTAGGTTTTCAATTCTCTGCTAGTGACACAGCAGTATTGCTAAGTACAGATACTATCTCCTGTTACAGGACTGAAACCTTTTTAATCCTTGTGACTTTGAGATTTTTTAAAAGCTAAATCCCTAAAAACATCAAGCCAAACAACATCTTTGGAAACATGATAAGAATATAAGAAAGGACTGGATTGTTCTGTGTTTCATGTCCTGGACTTCAGAGGCCACAGGGTCAGATGCATAAGACTCTGTAGAATCAGTGCAGAGAAAAGCTCTTGATCTGAAGCGTACCACATCACCTGT
This sequence comes from Naso minor, assembly GCA_029874875.1. Taxonomy (NCBI): domain Eukaryota; kingdom Metazoa; phylum Chordata; class Actinopteri; order Acanthuriformes; family Acanthuridae; genus Naso; species Naso minor. The sequence continues at coordinate 7,852,285 of JAQFJB010000016.1, forward strand.
CTAACATGGTGGAGGCGGTGTAATGGCGTGTGCCTGTGTGGCTTTTACTGGAACTAGGTCGCTGGTGTTAATTAATGATTTGACTGCTGATAGAAGTAACAGGATGAATTGTGACACGGAGGGTTAAACTATGTGCTCTGATCCAGACAGATGCTGTACATTTGATAAGAAGGCTTCACAGTGCAGATGCTTGACGGATAATGAATGTACTGCCAAAGCAACACAAGAGCTTTTTAATACAGAAAGGAAATAAAATAGTCTTGAGTGGCAATGTCAGTCACCTGATCTCAACCCGGCTGAGCTGATTTTTACTTACACAGGGGTTCCTATTGACCCTTTGCTAAACTCCACCCTCTGATGCAAACAGGCCAATCACAGCGTAGCACCTGCCAGCTGTGACCAGGCTCTGACAACTACACAGCTGTGAACTCATGCAACTTTTCAGACTGTCGTCATTTTCAGGCTGGTTCTGTGGATTTTGAGCTCCTTGTGGTTAAACATTTTAAAAGTGATGCTCGTCATTCGGCGAGGTCTGAAGGAGATTTACGTTGTTTACCTTTCCAGAATTAAAAGCTGAAAAGTGTAACTTTATGCTCTGGGCAAAACTGTTTGGACATCCTCATTCCCTGTTGAACCCGTCACAGTTTAACAAGCACAGCTAACATTACGTCTGCTTCTGTAACCCTTCAGTAAACATTAAAGACATGTTTGTTACCGGCAGATATTAGCCAGTTAATTTGAGTTACTTATAGCTATTAAAGATAAAATAAATTGAACATGGTTTGTCAGTTCGACAGAGCACAATTGATCGCTGATGCTAATTATTGGCTGTATCTCGTGTAAACGTGTCACCCTCTGCTCTGACAGTCCGCAGTGTCCACGGGGAAAACACTGATGGCACCGTTTCTGTTTTTAGTGCTGTGCCCTACTTTTATGATCTGTGTTTTGAGGTGTGTGTGTGGGGGGGGTGGGGGGGGACTCTAAGATATTCACTGTCTCATACTCTGGATGTGTAAACCATGTCATCAGAGTCATATGACAAAGTAAAAAGCTACAAAAGCAGACCATCAGCTCCAATGATCATCAGAAAGACGATTTATGTGGTCTGTAATTTCTGCTCACTGAGAGCGCGTAGCTTTAGACTGTAGGAGTGTTTGTTTGTTTTTGCCAAGAACATACAAACATTCTGCAGTGTGCTGCTGCAGATGGTCACTGGACAAGGCACGGCATCATGGCACCGCCCCCTTCAGTCCAGCTGACATCAAGGATGGACAGCTGCAAATAAAACCAGTGAAAGTGATGGGAAGAGTGTGTGTGAGAGAGTGTGTGAGAGAACTGCTGTCAGACGCGTCACACATTCTGTTCTCTGAACATGACCTGAAGCTTCACGTTGTCCTCACAGAGCCAACAAATGTCAAAAAATTATGGCTTCAAGCTTTCTTTTCCTTCAGCATCTGCAACTCAACTAAAAAAGAACATATTTTAATTTGTATGCAGCAATTTGGCTGGGAGGCGTTGTTGCACTGATGTGATGATGTATGAATTACAATGATACGGCTTTTAGGTTTACTTTACCCTCTCACAGGGCATGTGTAATGCATCATGTACCGTTGTTTACAGGCTAGTGTAAATTAACGTGTACTGTTTTGCGTTGGTGGATCTTGTCGTTTACGTCAGTTTAAACTTCAGCAAAAATTTCCCTTTGAGGGCCAAAACAAAAAACCCATCCATTTTCTCTTGGCACACAGTTGCCACCCAGAGGCTGTAACTAGAATTGTCACTTGCGCAGCTTCTAATTTCTTTACAAAAAGGAGCTGAGGGACCCGGGAGGCTGAGATCCTTTTGAGACATCAGTGAAGCGGATTCAGCTAAAACTACAAACATTGCCTGACCCAGGCGTTCGCTAACTAAACCATTAGCTACCAATAAGCGCTCGGCACAGATCGTGTGATTAATGTCAGTGTTCACATCGCAGGAGCTTCAGGCTCATCCTCAACCTCAGCACAGAACACTGAGCAACCACACGATCAGCCGACATTGTTACCGGAAACCAAGAAGTTTCTCTGAACAAGACCCTCACATGTCACCACCTAACCCAAAATTATTGGCCTTCAGTCCTTCAGGCATTATTTATGAACGTGGCATGTTGCCGGCTCACTGAATGCTTTTATTTCATTTTCTTTGGCTTCCATTTGGTTCCATATACAGTGCATCACTACAAATGATAATATGGCACCTTCTCTGGTTGGCAAATCATCATGAAACATCACAAACTGTTCTGTATTCATGGAAAATGCTGTCAGATGTGAGGAAGGACAAAAATCCTGAAGAAATGCTGTGTGTGTCTTTTCTCCTCTGCCTCTAACTCAGAGTCGGACATGATTAATTGCTTCATGTGGTTTACTAAAGATCTGTGTCTCTGAACTGAGCAGCACTTTATCTTTAAGCTGCGCTATAAATGTATAGTGCAGCTTTGAATGAAACAAAGATAAAATGCCAAGTGTAGCTTGAAGATGTTTGTCTGAGTGATCGCCAACCAGTCGACCCAGAGAATTGCCCGTCGTAACGATGAGAAAGGCTCAATCGAAGCATTTTCTGAGACTGAAGGTGGAAGTGGGATTTACTGAGTGGTCAGAAACCATTTCTCTGTGACTGCACTCTCAGAGAATAGCTTGTAGGTTTCCATGGTGACCAAAGCTCCACTCATGTCAAACTGAGTCTTGAACGATGGAGATGTGGTGGAGGAGTGATGATTTAAGCATTGTTCTAATTCATCACAACTTGAGACTAATATTTATAGTTTTGTCTATCTTATTATCAGATATGTTAAAGAAAGGTATTCCCGTCATTTGTGTTGATTATGGTTGAAACTTATGAATACCAGTTTTCCTCTAATAACAGACTGATGGTTTTATCTTAACAACTTCATAAAACTGTAAAAATGAACATCCTAGATTCTCAGAGTCAAAGCTAACGTCCTCAGCTTTGTAAGACCAACAGTTTTAATCTCAGAGATTCACTTTACTGAGAGACAAAACAGCAGAAAGATGGCAAAGTCTCAAACAAGACAAAGTCTAACCAGCAAACTGGTACTAAAATCAAAGTATTTGCTGCTGTGCCACCAAACTAAAGGACAGCTGTTACTTCACGCTGAAATGTTAGGGTGAGGACACTCCGGCCCCACAGTCCCGCCAGATGCGGGTCAGCTCCAGTCGGTGGTCCCAGTTGGTCCCAGTTGGCTCGGTGTGTCCCGCACCGTCTGCACTAGTTGGCTTTGTCGGACCTCATCGGAGCCGAATGACAATGTTGAATCGGCGCCAGCTGTCAGAGGGCATCAGTAGTGAGAGAAAGCGCTCTGATTGGCTGTTCTGCTAGCGAATCAGTACAAACATGGAAGGAAGCAGCTCAGACGTTCTCAAGAATTATTCACGTTAACGTTACCTGCTGCCGTGGATAATGAAGACAAGGTAGGAACCTAAACAAAAGCTTCTTTATTTGTCCGCAGATCTTCCAGCTTTTCCGTTTCCTTTGATCAGGAGTTCAGAGATTACGCCACCTGCTGGTATGGAGAGTTACGACCTCTCATGCAGGCGCAGAATGTACATGCTAGCAGACCGCTGGATGTAGTCAGTGTGGTGCGTTCATGGGCAAATCTTTGGCCCAGACAGGCAGACGCCAGGCAATGAGAGGAGACGCAGCAGCTGTGCTTAGTTTCCTCTGCTCGGCCCGCTGTGTCCTAACCCTTACACGCAACTTTAGAGACTCCTGTCAGGTACAAACAAACCAGCCACCACCACAGTTCTGGTGATTTTGTTTGTCAGCGTGACAAAGTAGAAAGACGGAGCTTCAGTTTGATGGTAGTTACAGTTAGCCCTGTTTCACAGAATCAAACACAGCAATTCAAACTAAATTTAATTAGTACATGGCCATTTCATCATTACAAAGTATTTCTTAACCCTCATCAACTCTGCAGTTCTGTGGCAAATTTCTTCATAAAGAAGTTTCAAACTTAAAGTTTTTGTGCTCATGTGTATGTGTGTTTGGGCGTGGGGAGGTGGAGCCTCTGGTTCAGTACCCAGCTCCTCCAGTTTGCATATTACAACTAGGTTTAATTTTCTGAATGAAATGGCTACCCATGGCCTCACATCACCGACATCTATTCATTACCTCTTTAAATCTTCAATGTCTTTTTTCCCACCACTTGAACTTCAGCAAATAAATATAAGGTATATAGATACTGTACAAGCTGTTTTAGAGTGTATGCAAAGACAATTACAAGACAGGAATAAATGATCAGGGTTAGGGGTGACAGATATAAAGCTAGCTTGCATGGTATTCTAACAAAAGTGCCAGAAAGAAATATTGTCATTGAACGAATAATTTAAAGAAATCACAGTTTTCTGGATGCTCTGAAAAGAAAGAAAAACTCATTTATTCTGTTTCTGGCTCTTGATGAAAAACAAGGGAAGATTTGAACATTTAAAGCTCAATAAAGAGTTTAAAGATGCTGTAAAAACAGAAGAATGATCTCTATTCAAGATTCTCTACGTGTATGATCTGATAAAACTAAGGCTCATTTAGACAGAAAAGTCAGATCTATAAATATGTACATTTTACGAACTGATGGGTTTACAGGGCAGAATGCAAGTTCCCCAGTTAAAGAACCATTAGATTGTTAACACAAAAACCTAATGACTGTTTTAAACCACTGAAATAACCTCTCTGAAATTAGATTTTTTTTTCTTCTTTAACACTTTAATTGTCAAATTTAGGATACATTTATCAGAACTGAAGTCTTAAATATGAAGGATATATGTAATCTGATTTCTATAGTTTTTGCTGGAAGACTCAAGTTGAGATAAACCAGAAACATAAAAAACATGAACTTAAAAAGTAATGATAAATACTTGATGATGCTGACCATTTTCCAAAGCATACCAAACACTTTGACTAGTTTTCTTCCTTCCAGGCAGCCACTGGTTTCACTTCATTTCAGTGAGCTATAAAAGTCAAATAGCAGAGAATAAAGTCAAACTTCCCACATAATCCATTACAGTGAACATTAAGCTTTTAACATTTTCCTTGTTCTGTTTAACTACCTTTGTGGGAAATTTCTCCCAGCATCAAACATTTTGCTACTTGGAAACTTTGCCAAATAAAGTTTCTTGTGATAGAATAACTGTTATGTTTGAAAGACAGGAATATGCCTTATTCTTCCATTTCTGCTAGCGTGTAAACTGCTCCACAAAAGAGACACGGTGTGTAGACACCTATGAGACATGAGATGACAAATATGTTTCTTGAATAAACTACGAACTGTCAGAACTTTCAGGCTGAAAGCTGAGCTACCTGGCTTGCCACTGACTGTTGACAAACACAATAGCGTGTTGTTTGTGTGCTCATCAGCTACAGTAGTTTGCTAACTAACCATGTAGACACGACTTTACAAAGCTTCTGCCGCCACCTGAATGACCTCGACCATCAATGTGTCGCTGGGAATTAGATGTTTCCACTTCCTGTTGGCACCAGACTTTCATGGTAGATTTAGCAATAATAACATCTGGTATGATCCCATAGCAACTCCCTGTACATGAAGTAAAGCGCTGATCTTTTCAAAAAATAATTTATAATGAAGTACTCATTAGCCAAACACAAACAGAAATTACATATAACAAAGGGAAAACATTACATTAGCCACATTTGGTATTTAACAAAACTGAATGACAGAAAGAAACAGGAAAGTGTCACAGAATAACTGCAAAGAGACAACAAAGAGACAAAATGCTGGACTTTGTCCAAATAAAGGTAAAGCATAGGCACAGAAATGTGACAATATGGCAAACTGTCAGTCCAGTTCTCATCCTTATGGAGGGTCGGTTGTTTGGTCTGTTTGATCCACAGAGTGAAAAAGTCACGTAGACAGAGCTGATGGTGCTTTTAGTGAGTCTTCCATCCTCCATTTTCATGCCAAATGCACTCAAAGGTGAAGGGATCAATAGCATGGGAAATATTTATTGTAGTGGCCTTGGTAAATCCACCCTTTAGTAACAAACGGGTGGTGCAACGCTCTGATGAACCTTTGATTGGTAGCGCCGACCAGTGAATCTATAGACAGACAGACAGAGTGCAGTCTTTGCCTGCTGGAGAGGGAAAGGAATCTGAGTGCCTAACCGTAGCTGCTTTAAATCAGCCTGATGAGACACTGTTTTATAAAACCTGCTGTAGTCAAACAGCCTTCTCTGGGCACAAAAGTCACTGTTATACCATGGTGTTGCTCTCGCCCACCTTGTCCACATACTGAAAGAAAGAGAGAAAAAATTGTTAGTGTCATCTGGTTTAATCTGAGTGTCTATGGAACATAAAGCATGAACTGATACACTGAGAGTTTCCAATGAGGTGCAAACAGTTACTGTGAATTCAGCTGATGCCTGCAGTGTTTGCCCACCAACCTGAAGCATTCTGTTATGGACAGCATGCATAACTTAAGGGGACACACCACAGGTTAACAAGACAAACAGAATTATTTCTTGTCATTTTTGCTTTGTTTTCGTCAGAGTGAAGACAATTCATTCCAATGGAAAAGCAATGATCATTGGATTCCGAAACTCTCAGGGGACGTCTACAAGGCGAGGGTCGCTGGAGGAAGACCACACCACACCTACTGCTAGTGAGTTATTACAATATTATGTCACGAACAACACTTGCTGTGGGTGTGATGGTGTTGTTTTATTGATTTTGAAAAATGATCATTAGTGACATTTGTCACAGAGTTGTGTCCTCTTCATCATTTGACATGTCTTCTGTCGTACATTCAGATCTTGGAGGCAATTCTTTTGTTGAAACTACAGACAGTATTTGCAAGCTGTAGTGGTCTCTTAAGAGCCACCTAGTCCAAAACAGAGGAACTGTCATACTGTTTCATTTTATTTAGGCAAGTGTAACTGAAGTCAACCCCCTCTAGGAAAGACACCGGGCCAAGGCAACAGCAAATTATTAGCGTTGTTGCTTCGTCATCATTAGCTCTGTAGTGCCAGAGTAAAATTCTGTCACAAAGACACACGACAGTTCGTGATACTACTGTAATACTGCTACTAACATCTCTACCGAATAAACTATTTCAAATTTTTGCCTAGCGAGCATTAGCTTGGTAAGCTAACGTGTCACCAGTTAACTTGCTGGCTACAGCTGATCACCAAGTAGTCTTATTAAAGGTCACAATGTCCTCAAACTTCCAGCAATGACATAACACTGGGATGAAATTTGCTGTGAAACTTTATTTTATTTTAATTTTATTACGATGGTGCGAGATTTACCAATTCACAAATCACCAT
>JAQFJB010000016.1:8055658-8066976 GCA_029874875.1 Naso minor
CCGAATACTAATATCCCCCAGTACTTGGATTTGTCACCTCGAATCCCCTCTCCTCGTAGCATGGCAATTACAACAATGTGCTTTTCCTTCATGGAATTAGGCATCGCCCCCTGTGGCGAGCTTCCCACAACAGATGCTTTGCAGTCGTTTCCACAGACCATTGGAGCCCAAATGAACTAAATGAACATTCACTTTATATGTATTAGCCCTGGAGTAGTATCACTTATCTTTGTTTGCTTATTTATTTATCCCTCCCTGCATCACACTCTTCAGTATTTCTCCACTAACATGGCCAAAGGAGGAGAGAAATATTCTTTTGCCGGTGATGTTGACAGACCGCACGTAAAAAATGTACAGTTGCATTTTTAAAACTGTAGTTTATGTCATGTTGGAGGATGAGTAGCAAACCAGCAGTGCTGTATCTATTGTACTGAATGAAGTAGTTTTCGAGGGAGGAGGCTTTTTGGTCTCCTAAATAATATATAATACATCCTTGAGGTAACCTTGTCTTACCTCGTACAGTACGCTGGCGTACCTGCCTACTTCCATAGAGTCAAATTTATTTTTACGCAGGGTCTTTGGATAAGTGAGGAAATCTGTTTGGTAGAAACTTCAAGATATAAATGCTGAAAAGAGGAATCAAATGACTAGCTAGAGTGGATCTCATTATAGTGATTCTTGATATCCTTGTCTGTGGCCAGCACTGTGGGATCATCTTCCTTTTGTTTATATTTGATTTTCATCTCGCTTCCTTTCCTTTGTCTGTCTAGCTATGACTGCTATCACTGCTCATTATGATTATGCAGTTCTTTTATTTTGCATTATTTGCTTTTTAAAGATATCACCAGCAGTATGCATAACAACACTGTTCTTTGGCACGATGGCAGATATACGGAAATGCATAAACTAAAGTTAGATTGAATCCTTGTTGTGTCAAAGCTAGACTTTGGTCAGAAAAGCTGGTGGCTGAGCACACATTGATGTAAAGATCTCGCAGATTATTACCTTCTAATTCACAATGCCAGTATTTTGGGTTTATGTATCCGAGGGAGGCGACATGAGGACAGAGCACACCTTTATTTGCATCAGAGCCGAGAAAGAAAAAGCTTTTTCCAGTTTTTCTTTTTTTTTTGCTCCGTGATAGGCCTCTCTTCACCTTCAATACATTGATGGGAAAGGAGAGCGAGCAGAAGAGCAAAATGGAAATGGTAATAAACATGCTAATGCTAGGCCGCGGAGCCGGGAAGAGCAGCTTCTATACCAGTCCCTCTGCTATATCTGTTTGTGTGTGTGTGTGTGTGTGTGTGAAGGGAAAAAACAGAGATAGAGAAAAAGCAGGGGCAGACCGGAAATGTGCACAACATTGCATGTGAGAATGCACACACACATGAACACACTGACTTTGTACTCAGAGTAAACAGGAGAGAGCTGCATGTGAACGTGCCACCTTTCTCTTTCAATCGGCCTCTGGAGACAGTGCAAAGGGCCTTTTGTTGGCTCATTGGTGAGATAAGAAGCGTGTGTGTGTGTGTGTGTGTGTGTGTGTGCGTGTGGAGCATGGGTGCGGGGGGGTTGCTTCAGAGACTAGCAGAGCCAGCTTTTTTTCTATAGGATGGAAGCACCCCCTCTCAATAGGAACTCATTTGCCATGTTGTGTAATTGTGGCACATAATGGAGCACACCTCATTCAGGCAGCCCAAGGCTTTTTTCTAAAGCCATTTTCTCCATTCACAGCAAAACAAGTCATGTTTTAGAGAGATATTACGCAGCCTTTTGAGCTCAGGGCCACCAAATATTTGCCTTTGAATGGAATGTTTGGAGTAATCAAGATAAAAATTTTCCTCAGTGCTTATTATAAAAGCGGCACTGTCAAACAATTTGATATTTGTCATCCGACTTTCATTCTCACAGCTCACCGGCTGTAAACAAAGCGGCTGACCCTTCCCGTCTGCGTTTTGTTACACATGTTTGTGTGGATAAAAGCTGCTATTAACTGTGGTCAATGAAAGATACAGGCAAGAAGGTAACCTGTGACAAGCAGGCTACAATCTAGAAAATATGTGCATGTTAATACTCTGCTTTATTTTCTATATGGTCCTACGAATATCAAAGCTGAAGTGCAGAGATGAAAAATGACTGATTTGAAAATTATTGCTGAGCTTTTCCATTAAACCACCGCGGGCTAGGAAAGGATGGCCATTTGCATAATTTAACTGGCATCTTAATTATTGTGTCAAGAATCTCTATGCAAATGACTTAAGTCACTTAGAAACGGAAACTCACTTGGCTAAATGGCTAATGGGCTAAATCTTATCAAGTTAGAATACACAACGTGAGTGTAACGAGAGATGGCTCTGACTGCGCTGCGCGACGCTGACAAATAAAGAAAAGAGGACAGGACAGACATAAAACAAGTGAATGCATGCTTACCTGTGAGAGCTGGGAGAGGAGAGGCATGTAAGTGACGTGTTTGTGTGTGTGTGTGTTCTTCTGGGGTTGTTGAAAAGGACCTACCACGTAAAACAGTGAGTCTGGTTGTAGCGCTCGTCTCTCCAACACTGTTGGAGGCGACGCATTCATATATGGCTTCATCTCGGGGCGTGCGCAATGGCTGAATTCTGAGCACTGAACCAGAGCCGTCGTCGAACTCAATCACCTGCAGGTGCGAGAGACAGGATAATGTTAAAGGAGATTTTTTGGTTCACAACGGGTGAGGGACCTTCCGCAGACAAAAACAACAATACTGTCAAGGACATTTGGCTAAAGACACTGATGGTGATTGACAAAATGTGCTTCCTATGACAGAGACGAAAGCTGCTGCCTACCTTACATCCAATCAGAACCAGTGATTTTGTGGTTTGTGAGTACTGTGCTTATGTACTGTACATGTACAAAAAAGTTACTTCAGGATCTGTGCAGCATTAGAATTCTTATAATCTGTAAGTTCTGAAAATATATGATTTTTTTTTTTTCTTTAGCCCTTTGGGTGTAGATACATTTACTGTGTTCAGATTGTTTTCTCGTAAAATAGCAAGATCTGATATATTGCTGAACTTTGTGCAGTAAAATATCGATTCGGCTGACTAACTTTAAGAATGGGAAAGGTTAACTTCAGGAATTTTTGCTTGGATGTCGGAACGTGAAGTAAAAATTTCAATCTAAATGCGTCCCACTCTTAAAGTTAACATTCTATCCCTTGCAAAATGCATCACACTGATAGTGTTAATGGGACAGAAACAAGCACAAACAGTTAAAAGTGGCTTGATAAACGGTTACGGACAGTTGTACCATGAGGTGAGGTAGTGGTACAAAAGACAGGACCGACTGTATTGGATGAACGACACATAAAAATGCTCACAAACAGGTGTTTGTTGTAGCTTTTTCAGCTATTTTTTGCATGCTACAGGTTGTATACTCACTGATTTTAGAAAGCCCTGTGTCATAACTCAATTTCTTTTAAGCATAGAGGTAGATTTCAATAAAGATAGGCCTTAAAACTTGGCTTCACACGCACTGCACACGCTGTCACACACACACACACAAACACACAGAGGCCTACAAACATTTTTAAAGTTAACAATATATCTATGCATGTGTTAGTTAACAATACACAACATTTCATTGGCCAAGCGGTACAGTGTTGTTGGCATTCAAGCTGACAGCAGGTGATGGTAAAAACAGCCTCCTTTCTTAGTCAAAGCCGAAAAAGCAAATCAGAAAGGAAGTTGTGAGACTTCTCAAAGGAAATGGGTTTTTGTTAGAGGATGAGGCGGCAGTGCATGATTGAATGGGCGCAGAATGGCGAGGCAACCAGGGAATGAAAACTAGTGTGTTAGCATTCAGCAGGACGTGCGATGCAAACGTGATGAACTCTGATAAGATTAGATTTCTGTGGTTATGAGACGCAAAGAAGAGGCGGAGAAGAGGTCTCCAAGCTCAGTTAAGCCATTGCTGCTGTGCACTAGCAAGAAAATATGGCATCTAGAGCAGAGGGGGGAGGAAAAAAAAAAGTGACACCATGATAGTCCCGAGGACTGACACAGAAATTAATAGAAATCTTATCAGTGTTCTGCGATGATGTGTTATTTCTCATGGGTATTGAGCCTGAGCGCAGATTAAAGCTGACCAGAAATCAAAGTTTCAGCCAAAATAAGGAGGATAGGACATGCATTTAGATAAAGATGCCACAAAGCAAAAGGATATTTCCAAGTGAAAGCGCCTTCTTCCCCTTTCACTTTACATAAAGCTGGCAAATGTGGCGTGATGCTAATGTAGGTATCTGGGTCACACCACAAGTCGATTTTTCTCTTCTGGCCAATTACTTTTATTCTTGTCTTTTAATTAATTACAAATCTGTCCCCAGATATTCTGTATATTTGCTCATTTAAACTGCAGCATGTTTAGAAGCCCGGTCAGCATGGTTATCGGGGCCTGCTAATGCGTGGTGGCAAGTCAGGGCGGAAAAGCATGCGAGCGGGTCTTGGTGGATGGATTATGTGCGAGCAAGAGCCAAAAGCAGTGCTGAAGCATTCCATTTGTCGAGCATTTTACATCAGAACAATAGACCTAATACCTCAAATCTCTGGTTGCTGACTTTCTTCCCCTTCTTGTTCCACACAATCTTCGGCCGAGGATCTCCCGTCGCTTGGCAGATGAAGGATGCCACCCCTCCTTGCACGCCTGTTTGGTCATTGGGGGTTCTTAAAAACTTTGGTGGTGCTGCAGACAGACAGAAACGAAAATAAAAGATGACAAAAATAGTTAGCAATATGCTAAGCGGTCACAGACAGAACAATTTATCTCCCTTATCAAGCTGCGCACACTAGAATGTAACAAAGCTGCAGATTTCAGCCTGTGGCGGCTGAGAGGTTTGTCTCTGGAGGTTGAGACAGGAGATTGTACTGACTTTATTGTGCAAAGTGGAAACAGATGATCAGCAATTGAGATCAGTTAAAGGAGAGAAGTCAGGGTACAAAGCATTTTGTCTTGACCCTGGAAGTATTTCAACTCTGAAATCCCCTCTGACGGATAACTGACTGAGACTTTTTAGGAAGGAATTTTTGGTTGAAAGGACAGATTTTTGAGCTAAAGAAAGACAAGTTTTCGACGAATCACTGAAGATAATAAAAGGAACTAAACTTTATATGATTTGTTCTGAAATGTAGACAGAAATCTGAGTTTCATAGTGAGTTAGCCTGAGAAGAAGTAGCAACTGTGTCTTGGCTACAAACGTCTGTGAAAAAAGGTTCCTTTTGTTATTGTGGTCACTGTGTAACACTGTCACAGAGGTACAGAATCTCTTCACGCGTTCTTCTAACTTGTATGAAAGGATGATTTGCCCACAGGCCAACATTTTCCAACAGTTACAGAGAGACAGAAGCAGAAGCAGACAACACTAATCTCCTGAAAACCGCCGATCGAAACGGCGGTTGTGCCCGACGCAAATGAGACACGCACCTGATAAGGTCCTCGCAATGCTCTGATCAGCGATGTGAGCATTCGCTGCTCCTAATTGGTCCCTCAATTCAGCACAACTAGTCAAGTGTAAAGGCAATGAGGATAAAAATGCTAAAAATGCAGGGGAGTGGAGGTGAGAGAACAGCAGAGTGGAACAGTGTTTGCTTTGTGTGGACACGGCATGGACGTTCCCATCTACCGCTGTGGTTTTGCAACACTGTACAATAGCATTTGCACAGCCTCTGATCTCCACAGCAGTGGGGAGAGAGCTGCAGCTCTGCTTCTGAAATGTGATTTTTAGAATCATAGTTTGTCAAGAAAATTATTCCCCGCTTTAATTTAGGCTTTGTCAGAATTACAATAATACTCTGTGTGCTTTCAATTCCAAGAATGGAGTTCTGTTTTGCCTTTCTTCCCTCCTCCAGGACAATCAGTTCCTTGTCATGAGCTGACGTTTCTATTACAACCGCAGAAAAACCTCAAAGGAACCCGTCTCTCGCTGATGAGATTCTGATTGTGATATTTACATTCTTATCATAATTATCAGCTAATTCCAATAGCAGTAATATCATAGTGCTAAGCCAGACCCCCTCAGTGTTTTCCTCTGAAGCTTGAGTGCCAGCTTCAGTGGGAGGTGGAGCTCCATCTGTCCCCCTGCGAAGCAACTGTTTGCCTTTTATCAATCACTTCAGCAGGCCATTAGGGGCCACACAGCTGCGGCAATGCCAACCATGTGAATCACCTCATCTGTGTGTGTGAGAATGTGCGATTGTGCTTGTTCGCGCGCCTGTGCGCAGAACAATTTCCCCCTCCCAGATTGTACTGCCCAGCGGCACAACTGCGAGCGAGGGGCAAATTAACCTGCAGGATTCGTGGAGAGGTGACATAAGATGTGTGGTCAGCAATCAAAAGGGCGAACAGATAAACAGGCAAGCAGCTGGGCTTCCACTGGGCAAATGAGTCGGGGAAATCACCTGATTGCCTCGTGACGGGCACACGGGCTTGCGTGCGCACACACACGAACGAACACTTCTCAGAATCTCTCTCTCATTCACGGGCTGACAGATCCGACAGGTGGGCAGCGGAGTTGACACTGTGTAATTTGTACGCAGCGAAAAGCGCCATTATATCTGCATTTGCGCCTGAGCTCGGCTGGGGTGTGGTGCACGTTGGCAACCAGCCAAGAGGGTGCTGATGGGTAATTGATATGCTATTGGTGCTGTTTTTCCCTCAAGGCCATCCATTACGGCTCGGTGCATCTCCCTACTCCGGCTGTGATAGACTGCCAGGACATGTACAGGGAGATCAGCACTGGAGGTGAGGGAAAGAGGTTGGGTGGGGTGTGGGGGGGTGGGGGTCGCCACACAATGGGGAGTGATTGAGGCGTGACATGAACGTAATGGTGTTTTCACAGACATGGCCGCTGATATCACCATCATACCCCCATTTTAGGCCCGCCGCTGACAAACATCCATTTTGGTAGACTCCTTGTTCGGCTCCAAGTAGACAGAGGCTGATTGAAACCTCTTTTTTTTTCCCGAACAATGCAATGACGAGCACCTTGACAGCAACCAAAAAGACATGGTCCGTGAACAAACGCTGTGCAAACTCGCGCGCTACAGGGAAATCGTCCACCGTAGAACCCTGATTTTTCAGTGATTGTGTTTGGAAAATTACAATCATTACCACACAAAAGCTCTAAGAAAGTGAAAAGATGTATCTGCCAATTGTTTGCCTGCGATTATGTTAATTTCTCATATCAGTCTGAGAGAACTGCCATCCGGTAAAAGCTCCTATTACCTCTGCTACATGTTGGCATCTCCTGTGAGAGGTAACCATGATCCACATGCATTAATACCACGGCGAGGCACCTGTTAATCCACTGCTAAGCTGTCCCCAGAAAACAAATGAGCGGTGTAAATCCTGTCACAAGCTAAAAGGTTAGTGACATGGGCCTGTGCCTGCTCTTCCCTGAGGTCATTATGTAACCATGTGTACATTCGCCATCACGGCAAAGGAGGAAGCTCTTCGTAGCATCCCCCCCTGCTCTATTTTTCATGGATCAACAGCATGTTAATAATTTGGTGGCTGACTGAAAGCCTTTGCTTTTCTTGAGAACACCCATGTCCACAGGGCTGAGGGGGCAGACCGTTTCATGACTCGAAGTATAGATTTTTTAACGGATAGACATAAATGGAAATTGGATGCCTTTAACAATGTAGGCGGTACAAACACAGAGCAGGAAATGTGTTACTGTTGCTGCTGCTGCGTACTATCCTTATCGTTTTGTTCCTTTGCAAGGTCTTTAACATCAATCAGGTCGATTTAGGTGATTATTGCAGCGCTGTCACTACACTGGGGAAGTCACATTGCATTTAGACTGAGCTGAGGCTCAATGCTTTTCTTCTAAATCCCACGTAAGTGGTGCTCTTACCCATGCAACATGCTTACTGAACTGTTAACTTCCGGAAGAGCAGATTTAGAATCAGGGCCATTACTGATTTAGTGTGCAAATTATTTTTAAAACATTACCAAGAAAGGCAAAAGTAAATGTTGATGGTCTGGTATTGATCTGAGGAAAAACCCATAAATCTAAAGTACATCTCCATCACATATAAAAATACAGACCTTCAGCAATAATAAGAACAGGAAAACAAAAGTTGGCAACTGCAGCGCTTCGAATTGCTGCATTAAGTGTGCTGCGGTCAATGCAGAGGAGAGGCAGCACCTCCAAGATGTCATACAAAGGCAGGATACTTGATCTAAAATGAAAATTTCCGGAAAGTTTTAATTTTTTCCCCTTGATTTACCCCCAAATCTAAGACCAAAAACCAAATGGGAATGTGTTTCTTATTTGAAAACCAACTGAAAGTTTGGAAAAGAGAATTCTTAAACAGAAATGGTCAGTAAGCAGAGCAGAACATTAAACAAAATCTTGCAATGATACAGGAAGTGGAACTCTTGAAAAGACCGTGTAACTAACTTGACCTTGCATATATTACATTCCCTTTTTTTTTTAAAAGAATGTTTTGAATTGAGTCAGCAGTGAATTAAAAGCTTCTGCTCTTTGGAGAATGGGGTGAACTTTTAAAAACTTATCGCATGGCCAAACTCTTGGTTCTGGGGGTGTGGCCTGGGGTTCCACTGTCCAACACAGATATCTGATTGGCCACCCCAAATGCTGCTATATTACTCTAAAGATGTTTTCTTAAGTTTGTAGAATATGATGTGTAGGCCAGGACAACTATGTAGCACCAAAATATCTGAATTAAATGGTATTTTGACACGCACATTTCTTCTTCTCCACACGTAATTGGGCCTCCTGGTTTAAAAATCATATCACCATAGTCTTTTTAAGGACTATTCGGAAGCTTAATATAATATTTCAATAGTGCCACTATATTTTGTTCTAATTGATAGGATTACAATCTTTGGATTCTTAGAAGCTGTTAGTTATTGCAATGGTTACAATTACTGTAGAAATTAGAAATGGCATGTACTTCATGCAACACCTGCATAAGTCAGTTCCCCCTCTTGGGCCACCTCAGGAAAAAAAAAAAAAAAAAAGTCAGCACACACCACTGATAAGTTCAGGGTGCTGTGCAACTGAGGACTGGAGCCAGTGATATCATATTTTTCTATCGTCATGCTGAACTTAGCAGATAGCAGGGTTCAGAGCATCACGCATATCTGCATTCATTACAAGTTTGTTTGATATTGGCTTAACTCGCAGCCGAACACTGCATTTAAAGGCTCTTCTCAAATAGATCAAAGTCTGGGTTTCATTCATAATGGCCAAAACATTTCAAGTCATCATGATTCCGCCATAGACTAAAGTTTGATCTGCCAAGCCATTAAAGCGCATGAATCAAAGAGTGGAGAGGAGAACATTAATAAACCCACTTTCAGTTGGAACCTCTATTCGGCCCAGACAGCAGTCCAAGCAGGCTCGGTTTTCACAATTATACTGACTGACATATTCAATTTCATTTGCATGAAAGGGGCCATTTCCTCTCTGAATCTTTAACTTGCTGGGTGAGGTGGGGTTGTGGAGGGCGATAATTAATCCTAACACATTGGGTGGCAGTCTGCAAATACCCTGCTCCATTTGGACATACGGGTGGAAGAAAGGAGCATTTAAAGATGCCATTAACCTCATTCGACATCTTTAAGCCGCAGCATTTCAGTTCTGTGATATTGATGAATTGTCACAACGGCAGCAAGTGGAGCAAATTGGTCTCAAAGGGGCGGCTAATATTGGAAGAGGGGAAAAGTGACGCATGTGGTGTATGTGCAGGGGCCACTTGCCTTTAAAGGACCATACCAGTGTTACTACAGAGGTCCCATAAACCCCGCACATTTTCTCAAAAAAGCTGAGGTATCTTGTTTGTTTACATTATATCTAGTATCTTGTTTGTTTACAATAAACATTACAGAAAAAATGTGTAAAGGCGTGACAGTGGGTTAAAAAGAACATCTGTGTCACAGTCCCTCTTAATGCCAGTGTTCAAGCTAGGAAGGCAACACTTGTAAGGAACTATTTTTCAAGGCGTAATAACTTTTGTCTCATAGGCTCCCAGCTCTCCTCTCTCTCTCTCGCTCAGCAATTTTTGACCAAGGGATTGTAGATGTTCTCTTTAGAACGGTGAATTACTTATAGCTAGCAACTTTCACGTATCCTATACTATTTTTTTTTTTTTGGAATATATTTTATTGAACAAAGTGGTCAGTGGGTATTGCAAATACAGTATGACCAGAGTTACCATTTCCATGCCCCGAACCCTGACATACAACAGCCAGATAAACAAATAATACATAAATAATTGAGAGATAATAATAATGATAATAATAATAATGATGAAAATAAACAATAATGATAACATTAACAATAAAATGGAATGAAATTTTGAAAAAGGGGGTAGGACTGATTCGTACTATGAATATTTGACTGAGAGTCAAAGAGAAAAACAATTTATTTAGTGTTTCTATAGTGTGTCTCAACATAAAAGGTGGTGAATGGAGTTTAAAAATGCAGTCTGTGATCTACTAAAGTACACACATGGTCTTATTTGAACAACATTTGTAGAAGATAGGGGCAATCTCTGCTAATGGTGAGCAAAGCAGACTGCTGTGGTCCTTTAAGCATTCTGAAAATTCATTGCCACAATATCATCACCATAGTGTTTAAATAAAGAAAGTTGCAGAGTGATGGGTTCGTTGGTGATTGTGATTGCGCTTTCTTATGTATGGTTTATAATGCAACACCCTCTCTATGGATTAATTAACTGTCTATATGGCGTAAAGAAGCATCTGACCCCATGCCAAAGAGAAAACAGACTGTAGTAACACAGGCACACAAACAGAGATAAACAATGCACAAAAACAGAGGGAAGATAAAACACACATACTAATCAATGGAACAAACACAAGCATAAACCGTTTTCTTGGGGCACTACACAGCTCTCTATCTGCAGCATTATGATAAAAATTTGTCTTTTGTAATGCCGGGGAAACAAACTCCACATTGTGTGCGCTCACAAAGAGTCTGAGGCGAGAAAGAAAGAGAAGGAATCGGAGCTTAATTAGAACTGTTGGTTGATTTGCATTGCATGCTCATCGGTAATCTCGCTTTAAATGGAAACTGAAATTCTTATTGCAATTAGTGATTACTTGAAAAGGGATACGGCCCCCGAATGATTGTTAATTACTGGATCAGGAATAGTACATTAATTCACTGCAGAGGTTTTAATGCAGTGCGATGATGGAGACCCGCTCCTACATCAATATTGTGCTGCTTGTCACACATAATGAAGTTCATAATACAAGTCGTCTCCTACACCCTCCCCCCAACCCTCAAATAC
>JAQFJB010000016.1:8153103-8166581 GCA_029874875.1 Naso minor
ACTCTTGATTAAAAAATGGACTGTCCTCTGCTGGACAAACTATGTAAAATCACCAGCCAAGGCTTTTTTTGGACCCTAAAAAAATAGCATAGCGGAGAACATATACACCGATATGATATATCTGCAATAGGCCAATATCGTCCGATAGTATCGGCAAACCTATATATCAGTCAGGTCCTGTTGGTTACCTTCTTGAAAACAACATCTGTTGTACAGCACAACCTCAGCAAGGCACAACAAGCCAGTGAGGTTTGAGGAGTCCTATTATTTGACACCTGCGGTTTTTAATTGCACCTTCAATGACAAATGTAGTATTTCCATTTTGCGCATTTGAAACGCTGTCGTGTGCCTTTACAAAGGTTTAGCTTAAAAGCCATTGGAAACATGTCTCAGCTGGTGTAATTAATGGTATCAGTAGTAAGGGCCTTCTGTAAATCACTATAAAAGAAGAATGAGATGTTGACATTTCCATTTGTATCTGAGCAGGCAATCAAGCAAGCAAAGAAAGTGACATTATCCTGGTGTATGTAAACATAGTGCGGGAAT
Organism: Naso minor; assembly: GCA_029874875.1. Lineage (NCBI taxonomy): Eukaryota > Metazoa > Chordata > Actinopteri > Acanthuriformes > Acanthuridae > Naso > Naso minor. The sequence goes on from JAQFJB010000016.1 coordinate 8,153,650, forward strand.
ATCAAACCTGATGAACAGTGATGATGTGCTGTCTACCTTAATAGCCCTGCCGATGACAGGCCTTAGCGCTCCATTTATTCCACCACTAATGCTGACGCCCATCCCCCATATCCCACTCCCAACTTCGCCGCCTTCAGTTTATATACTTCAATTTATTTTCAGTATTCAAGGCATCTTTGTCTGTACACCTTGGCGTCAGGGTCACTGTCCTCCTTGCTCCACTCCCTCTGCTCCCCTCCCCTGCCATTCCATCCCCTCTTCTTTTTCCCCTTTCGAAATTCTCTGTCCATTGCCCTCCTGACAGCCACCCATCAACCTGGGTGCAATTTAAAAAGCCCTTCAACAGCTGCCATTCCACAGGGCTGGCTATCAGTCCAGCTGCCAAAGCCCAGACAGGGACTCTGCTTCAGCAAGCAACTTTGAACGTCAGGTTGGTTCCCCCAATTCCAAATAGACTGAAGGTGAAAGACTCTATTTCTCGAAGATTGGCTCAGCTGAAGACGGGGTTAGACTGAGGGTGGAGTTACAAGGCAGCATTGCTACTTCCATCCTGACACGTTACAGCCAACATCTGGCATGCAGTATGCAGTGTTTGTGGTTTGGAGACAAATACTTGACTTCATGTGTGCTGATGAATGTGATTTAATAACACCAGCATGAGGCAGCACGTTGAATTATATCTGTAAACAGTACAATGCTTAGGGAAAAAGGAAAGGCTCTCGAGAGGATGCTGTGAGGGGGGTATATTTGCGATTCTGCAGAGATTTATCACTTTACTCTGCATCTGTTTTAGCCGAAACCGTGTGTGCCTGCCTTCATGTGAACGTTCCATACATTGCTCGTCTAAATGCACATGTTGCCTAAAACAATCAAGTGAAAATGGCTCAGACTTGAAGCTGGGCAGCCTGCTGCTGTGCACTTCTCTCTGCCATATGTCTTTGTCAAAAATATTTGCTGTGCGCCGAATGAGGGATGAAATCAATCCAAGTGCTATTTTTCCCAGTTGCTCCATCTTGAAGGCAGTGAAATTGTACTGGCATTTGCCAGATCAGCCCACAACGTCAAATGTAACAACTGGCCACCAGTGACACTCGCAGACAGACCATCTGGTCTCCAGCGTCCAAAAGTCATTTAGGTAAAAAAAGAAGGCAAAGGCTGAAGCCTTTCTACTGTCTCAATTAGCAACTGTGAGAGACGGATGTGTGAACTGCTCTTGTGTTACAGACCAATCAAAGACACGTGCAGTGTGCCAGTTGGAAAATGTGTTGGGGTGGTCCATAGGTGCTATTGGCAGGATTTTCACGAAGAATGACTGAACAGATGTACTTGCTGGCCCTAATTTTCTGTACTTTCACCCACTCAGCTGGACTCCTGCTACACTCCATGCACACTGCCTGAAGATAAAATCAACAGCCCAGTGAGGTTGTGTCAAGGCGCTCACTAACACAAATCATAGTCAAATAACAAACTTTGTTGGAGTTGGATTTATACTTGAGCTTTTCAAAATATTACATTTTGTATGCTCCTCATGTCTCTTTTAAATTTAAATAGTAGTCTAATGTAAATATTTAATGGTTTTCCACATAGTTGCTGCTAATGCTGAGGTCTATTTAGCAAAAGGCCATTTTAGCTGAATGGTGTGAGTGCTGCATATAGCTGAAGGAGTGAAGCTATTTTCAAATGCTTCTGGACCGGCTACAGCTATTGTGTTGGAGACTCTTGCTGTCCGCCAAAGCTTTTAATCCATTGTGTAGCGGCATCAATTTTGCTCGTAGCCACAAGACCACATGAACAAAAGCTCCAGTTGGCTGGGTCACACTGCCATGCACCTGGGGGATGTACGCGTGTTTTGCATGGACCGGGGAGGGTAACTGTTGGGTCCATTAACATCAGAGAGGGCTGCAGCTTCCAAGCTGAAAAATGGCCCTGAGCGAGCCGGCATTACAGGGAAGCATCTTCCCTGATCCCATTCAGCAAAGAAAGATAATGGGTTTGAAGTGGGTCGTCTAGAGTTAAATTGAATCTGCTGTCAATGGAAAGGCTTTGATGTAGCAAAGATTAAGCAATTGTTGTAATTTTATGTGCAAGCCCAGAGTGCCATCAGCCTCAAAGTGCAACCTTTTTAAATTTTTTTTTAGTCCATCAGAGGGTGCTTTGCTCTGTTGGTAAAAACATGAAGTGAAAAACTGGTGAGCACGTTTAGCAGAAGAAATTGATTTAATTTTATACTTTAAACATAAACCAGATAATAATTGTCCGATCTCTGCAGCTAAGCAGGGTTGGGTGCGGTCAGTACTTTGGTGTGAGACAGCCTGTGAAACCTTAGTGTAGGGTGAACGTGGTTTTCGGACGCACAGCAGTTCAATCCCCGGCTCGTCCATACTACATGTCAAAGTGTCCTTGGGCAAAATACTGAACCCCAAATTGGTCCCAATGGCTGATCTATTGGTGTGTGAGTGTTTCTGTTTCTGATGAGCAGGTTGGCACTTTCCGTGTGCGCCCCTGCCATTAGTGTGTGAATGTCTGTGTGAATGGGTAACATGCCGTGTAAAGTGCTCAGAGTGGTCAATAGTCTACAAAAGTGCTATATAAATGCATTCCATTTACCAATAATCTATGGCTGAAAGCAGGCCACACCATCTAAATTGATCACAATAAAACAAAATATTTAGTTTGGCCAGCATGTTGGTTAGAGTCAGCTAACCTGACAATAGCAATGAAGAGCTTGACTCTGAGAAAAAATGGACACGTGAAGCTTGACTTTGATCCCATGATAAAACCCAGCAGTATGTGCAGCATGACCATTTTTATGGTTCTTAATGAATAAGTTTAAGCATGAAAAAGGTGATGTGTGTCCGATTTTTTCAGCACTTCTCTTCCACTCTTTAATAGCTTCTCTTTGGCCAATAAGTGGACGAGAAGTCATGGATCTCTGGTGGGATATACGTATCACTTAATGGTAGTAGTGTCCTTCCCATGCCCTTCTGTAATAGCCAAGCATCATTAGTGAGAGGGTTAAGAGAGGGCCCAGTCATCCATATGTTTCAATAATTACCTTGCACTTCTGTCGAGGCACGTACAGAAATACTGAGCTCGCAGCGCACAAGACAAGATGAGTGATGAGAAAAAGGTGACAAAATGAATCTATTTTCCCATCAAGTCTCATTTCCTTGTCGCTTTTTTGTCAGTGCATTTGAAAAAGTTGAAGGTAAAAGGTACACATGTTCAGGTTTTATCACATGAAAGACATTATGAGTCATGCGTCAGCCTTGCAGCAGAGGCAGCAGTCTGACTGACACTTTTTTTCTTTTCTCTGTAACCCCCACCACTCCCATCCTAACTCCTCCAAATCGCAACCGCCGATCTATTTTCTGCCTGACTGGTCTTATGAAACTGCATATATTCTGCCAGATTACTCCCACCATATTCCCATACTGTTAAGGTCTCGGGTGTTTGAGGAGCAGATTTGGAAACGAAGGCCAAAACAACAAAGAATGTGCGAGCTTAATCAGAGACAGGCTGCACTTCAGAGATTTAACGACGGACCTTTGAGCTTAAAAAATTGAATTCATGCTTTTCTGATCTTGTGATGTAGTCAACACTTTGGAAATTATGTTTAGGGTCCCTGTGGCACATTTTTTACATCTGTATCATATTATTATGAGAATGCACATGTTTTCAAATTCTACTAGATGTCTTTACAGGTGCATAATAGCAATGTATAACCTCTGTTGAGGATAAATGATAGACGGGCATGTAAATAGATCACTTGTTCCTTTATTTTAAAAAAAGTTGATTTTAGAAAGCCAAACCGTTTGTCATTAGAGACATGAGTATATTAATAAAACCTTGAGTTTAATATTTTGCTTAAAAATGCCATATGCTGTGATCCTTCTGAGGTTTAAAAAAAAAAATCTTTTATTATCTATCTTGTAAAATAAAAAAGTAATTTCCAAAAAGTCCTTGGACTATAGAAATTACAACAAAGAGGATGACAGTGACAAATTATTTGCTGGTAAACTACCCTAATCTTTGTTTTAATTCTAAGTGCATAAAAATGTCTTCATTAGAGAAAATATCTAATAAAATGCACTCAAAGACAATGACGCATCAGAGCAACACAAAAGAACTTGCTGTGGCGATAAATATTCATTGTGAGCAATGTTGGGCTCCCGCAAACTTTGAGATCCATGGACGAGTTGAATGTGTGACTGAATCCACATTTTTACCTGAGAGTCTTACGTCACATGAATGGAAAGGCTGCAGCTGCTCCACGGAATGAATAGTCCATTGAGTTTTTCAGCATTCAATTTTTTTTCGTCTTACACTGAAATAAGCTTCACATTCCAGTAATGCTGACAATTCTGGACCTTTGCACAAAGCCCAGTGGAGCATAAAAGGGAAAATGGCAAATGCATCGGTTCACAAAGTCAGTATTGTACTCATTGTCTATGGAGCAGCTACAGTGTTTGCAGCCAGATGACTAAACTATCTTTGGCTACTGCGGTAACATGTAATTCCTCTGGCAAATGAACTGCATTAGCTTAATGGTCATTCAATAATGTGAATTTGAATGAGATTTCCTGCTGCTCTGAATAATGCTGATTGATGCATTCACTATCTCCGTGCTAATGACCATTAGAGCAATTTATTGATGTGTTTGAATTGAAGCTTCAATCAAAATCCGAAGGAATACAGATGACAAGGATTGAGCATGCAGAGGATACAGTTTTTATCGTTTTGTACAGCACTACTCATTAAGTGGAGGAAAATAAATCAGTTATATGGAAATCTAAAGAGTGCTGCGTTATATCACTTTTTGATATTGTGATCTAGCCATTCATCTTCCCAGCATTCAGTGACAAACTTGATATATATATATATATATATTTTTTTTTTTTTTTTAAAGAGTTAGTAAAATTATAGTCTTAAACGCCTTCAAAGCCTTATTGTTTTCCTGACTTTGCTTTCAAAAATAATGCAGTTGATTATCATCATCTTTATACTCCAACAATATTTGCTGTGCCACTCTACAACTTTCAAAAAAGATATGGGATAAATGTGAAGCACATGCAATGCCTCTGTTCACTCATATCAGTGTGCTCATGTCTGCTTTTACTCTGAATGCGGTACACAACTTGTTTCTTCATCAATTGCTGTCCTATCTACTCCCTCAAGAGTGAAAATCTCCTAACAGCGCACCACAAAAGAAGTTGCTAAGCCATTGGGATCAAGAATCTCCCCAGGCAAATCAGCAATTAGAGCCTAAGCTGCCTTGTAAAATCAATTAGAAGCTGTAGTATGTGTTGCAGGTACAACAGTGGCTGGCACCTCTCGAAATGGATGGTTGAAATCTGCTATGCAAGTGTACGTCATCTGTGGCATGTCGTCAAAGAACTGCTATGAAATCTTTCTCTCTTACAATGAGTGGCTTCAAACTGTAGGTTTGAGTTGTGAAAACTTCTAAAAAGTTTTGACGCTCGATACTCTTTGTAAGTTTTTGAGCTGAAAGGCTTTAATTTTTGTCTAAGTTAGGTTGTTCACAAGATAGCACGCAGTGATAATTCACACTGTGGCTAGACGACAACAGAAAAACTGACTTCAGTCCATTTGTTTCCCATCTTGGCACTGTGGCAGATTATCACTTCAGTGCAAAATCATGCACAGTAAGAATGGAAACAAATATGGCTAACGCATAGATAAAGATAGCAACATTAGCATTCATTTAGAGTCTCTGGTCACCTTATTGAACTTCAGTCCAAATATTCATAGTCTAATTTATGTTGTTTTTGGTTTCTACCAACCCCTGAGGAAAATATCTGACTCTCAAGTTGTTAAATGCTCCACTTTGTTCACTTGCTGGTTGCTAACTAGGTGCTGGAGAGGTAGCATGGATGTTTGCAGATTTGTTTTGCTGAAAACAGCTGCTTGCTATGGTCAAAAATAACATTATGCGTGTGCCGAGAGTGGACTAAAACAGTGAAGTTATGGAGTGTAAAATGTTGAGCTTTTACGTGTACTATTCATTTGATCTATTGACAATAATAACACACTGCATGCAGCTTTAAGCTTTTGAGATCACTAAGCTTCAGCAAAAGGTTTAGCTGTGTGAAATGGTTCTGCTTTGTAAGCACTCAGGTCTAAAACTATCAAAATGAGCCATTTATTTCCCAATGAAAGCTGCTTCAACTTTCGCTGTGATAATTAATGAGATCGACATTTTCAATTATCTGTTTCCTGCCTTTACTCGGCTGTTCAAGCGCACGGCAAAAGAACAGCTGTTAGCTTTGACTGGGTAGGAAGACGGGTGATAGAGAACAAAGAGGGCAGCATCTGCCTCTTTGAAAGATGCCGTGTTATTTTTCATCAATATCTTTGTGCGGCATATCACCACCGGAGCAGATTTCCTGCAGGTGTGCCTAATATAGTCGGACACGAAGGTATGTAAACAGACGCGTTGCATGCTGGAACTGAACAGTTGGTACAGAGGCCTTTGCCACAGGAATAAACTGGCTGTGTGATGCTATTCAATTCTCATTTCTTTAGAAATAATGCCACATACCAACATGAGTAAAGAACTACTTTCTGTTTAACTTCAAAGTCCTTCCCCCCAGGATATGTGACAGATGTTAACTACTTTCTTGATGTACTATACAAGCAGTTTCCCCAACATCTCTGCCCATTTAGCAACCGTAGTAACAATAGCCTTTCAGACTTGTTTAATGTCTAGCAAAGATTTTTTTAGTGACAAAATGGGTCACATAGAGACATGGGACCCTTGTTTTTTTTTGCTTTCACCAAGGTCAGTAGGTCTCTGTTGGCTTAAGGCCGATTCAGCTGGGAGCTGCAATTAGGCTGTGAGCCCATGTATCATACCGGGTTAGTCACCAGCTTCAGCAGACCACTAGAACTATACATCACCTTCGGTTGCACCATGCAGAGTGGCTGGAAGGCCACAGTCAGCCCACAGGGGAATCATTAGTTTATATGTAAATATGAGAAATGATGCAGATTTCTCCTTGGCTGCATGGATTGTGAGCATATTAACAAACAAGGGTCATATAGCCGAGCTGCTGCAAAAGCATATGGTTATTTTTGTTTTGATCCCCCATGATAATTGTAAAAAAGTGGCAATAAGAAGTTAAAAAAAAAAATTAAAGAGAAGCACAGATAGACATGGCATGACAGCCATGTGCTGTTCCCTCAAAACAAACGCAAACAGAATTAGGCTGCAAATCTTTGCGTGACGATGTTGCATGTGCTCTTATAAAAGCCTGTCCCCGTTTTCATGTTTGTTTGTTTTTTTTGTTTTTTTTTTTTGCATTTGTATGGTTTATGTGAGAGAAGGCATACCCTGCTGCGGCGAAATAGTTTCACACTGAGATCAGTGGAGCGCATGTAGTTCAGTGAATGCTGTTGTACATTCTCACTTTTGCACATCACAGGAGATGCAACAGCTCATTCTTCCTCACTGGGCCAGAGCGAGTCAAAGATGCAAATGTGGGCATTCAAGCATGGAACCCCTGACCTCGGTAGGCAAGTCTGAAATTATAGAACAGCCAGCACTTTCCTTTCTCCTAAAAGAACGTGAAATATGCATTGGCTTATTTATTTCTTTATTTTTTACAGGGAAAAAAAACACCCACATGACTGTTTTATTAATATATATATATATATATTTTTTTATCATTTTCTCTGTGGGAGCAAGAAAAAATGGTCAGAAACATTACAGAGTGACAGATTTAGTCTGAATTTCTGTGCTGGTTTTTCCAGACAAAATCATATCTGGTACACTTGGGTCAGGGGATTTTCCAGTCCAGTCAAACTACACTTGCTACTCCTATCAGAAAATAAATAACAAACACAATTCTAACTGTAACACTGGAATACAGGTGTGCACAGAAAGTGCAGACCCCTTTCACATCATGACAGACTGCAAAGGTTCCATCCCATGTTTGAGAAATTGCATGAAATGTGAAAAACGTATGTCCGGAAAATTCCTTGTGACAAGAAATACAGTGAGATACTTCTTTTTGACCGCGTTGCTGTTCTGCCTTCATGTCAGTGTATGCTGTTGTCTACGGCAATTACTAGTGGCATCGCTTTGCACCTTGTGAATAATGGTAGTTCTTTGCTGAGCCTTCCAGCATGGTAGGAGGTGGAATACATACAGAACACAAATCTCCCATAACAGGCAATATAAACAATGATTTGATTTATTTATATAAATGAATTTACTTGAATATCAACACTGTGAGAGCAGCTCAGCGGGGGAATTTGCTCTGTACAAATCGTATTTGGCTGCAAAAGCCAAGAGCAAGAAAAATGCTCCATCAGCTCCCATAAACATTTCAAAACAGTCAATAGTGTAAGGATCCAATGTGTCGCACAGCTGGCCTCAGCGGTCCTTGTGTTGGGTGCTTCTGGGGTAAAGGAAAGAAGATAGGAAAAAAAAAACAAAAACCCTGGGTTGAGTTTGCGCAGCCCCGAGCCACCCATGTGGAACGTGCCGAAAAATAATTAGCACAATAATGTGGTGAAAAAGGAAATGCAACTTGAGGAAATCAACTGTTAAGGAACATCTGAGGCCACAACAAGCTGTGCCGAAGCATATGCTCCTCCGGTGTTTGCAACAATGCTCAATCTTCAGTCCCTGCAGGAGAAATGTCTCTATTTATAGTCATTCAGCTTTAATACTTTCTCGAGATGGACTGTGGCTTTGTAGTTGTTTGAGCTAATTTCCCAGGTAGGATTGTACATATGTTTAAGCTCTAAAACAGACTATATTACTTTAATCATACAGATGTATTTATGTATTTTGACATTTCTAAGGATTACATCAAAAGGAAAAAGCAAACGTGGCTGTGTCTGCAACATCAGTCAATATTATCAACTCCGTTAAGACCTGGAAACTCTTTGTAGACAAATTGCACTTAATTGGAAACACAAATGTACCCACAAACACCAGTCTGAGTCTTTGGTTTTTAAACAACCTCAGTTAGGAAAATCAATAAAAACTTCAACAGGTCTTCAACAAAATTACACTTAGTGAACTCAAAAGACGTAAGAGGGAGGGAAAGCTCCTCTATGCTGCTCCTTACTGTAAACCAGCACGTACTTTCAGTGTAGTATTCAGCATAAATCAGATTTTGTGTGACCTGGAGTGGTACGCTTTTGGCTATCCTTACCTTGAGTTGGACTGGCCAAACTTAACGGTCAAGATAAAGTGATGCCGTCCTGGCCATGTATGAAGCACTGCTCAGTTTCCAGGACACCTCTGTCATGGCTGTGATATCCTTTAATCTGTCACCCCCATGAAGTTCATTCAGTGGTGTTTGGGAGACAGAATATTGGCCACCACCTCATATAATCAGGAGTCCATAACAGTGAATTGTAATTATCTGTACCTATACAGTCCTCCCACTCAGTCTATTCTGCTGGGGCTTACTGCAGCAGCTTGTCTGAATAGGGGGTATTTATACATGAAATTAAGGTGTAATTAAAATCGGTCTGGTGCTAAAGGGGCTGAAGGTGATTATGCTCATTTGCATAGAAGTATTTTTTTTTCTTTTTTTAATGCTGATCTCACAATTACAATTGGTTCTAACAGATTTTAGAAATCCATCATTTTTTATTATTTCAAACAAAACCCAAACTTGGGGATGATTAAGAAAAAGTGTTTATGAGCGATAACATAGTGCATTCTTAATGTATCTCCAGGGTAAAGCGAAATGATTGACATGCCATCTGAAATGTACAGCTTTTATTTTTTTCATTTAAGGCATCTGGCATATGTTTTTCGTCTGAGTGAATCACTGCTGTGGCGTGCTGTAAGTTCAACAAATGTAAGCACTGAAACTGGATTCTGGTGGGTATCTAATGAGGAATCACTGAAAGTGGACCTCCGAAAAATAAACATTAGTATTCAGCTCATTTTTCACAGGCATAACATTTTCTAATTTGCTCCATTGGGCTTGTTTTGAAGCAAATGGGGGACTATTATATGGACTGAAGACCAAGGAGAAACTCATTACTTCTCACATTATCGCCGCAAATGCGAGAGGAAAAAAACGGAGCTCTGTCGCATCAAGCCGGTCGCAGGCTAAAGCCTCGGCATCTCGTCCAGCTTGTAAATGGACCCCTCTCGGCTGCAACGCCATTGCGTCCTAAGCCATCCCTGATATTCGGTGAAGGGATGTCATGACTGCTCCAGCTGTCACAGGCACAGCTGTTCACTTTCCCCTTGAGTGAGCAGAGCTGCCTTCGCCCTGCGGCTTGATGGCGTGTGTATGTATGGGTGAGAGAGTGTCCAAGCGCAAGCGTGCACGGATACTGACAAGGTGCACTAGCAGCACAGCTTATTCCAAGATGCAGCAATACAAACAATTGCACACAAGGAAATTGGAGCCGCTAGCAATAAAGCTGAATCAAAACATATCCTAACTGTGAAGTAAATTGATTTATCTACTCATGATTACATTGTGGGCAGGGAGGCCATTTTTTAAGCTGTTAGGTGATAGACACATGTTCACTATTGTTTAAAGCGTTAATGATATCTGTGCTGCATGTTTTGCCTCTTGCGCAAGAGAACCTGAGGAAAAAGTGCTGCTGATGTATGCACTCGCACATGATTGATGCTTCTCCCCTTTGGCCTGGGCAAGCATTTACTTTATCACAACACTCTTCACACCATGACTGTGTACCTCTTGAGGTCTAGGTGTCCGAAGTGCTAAAAGGGCCATATTGATTGCATACTGAAACAGTCAGTTATGATGAATGGACACTTGCTAAATCAAATTCGGAGATTAATCGGCCAGCGGCTGTGTCATTAGGGCTTTGTGATGGGTGAATTAATATGGTGATTAAATGAGAGGTTGCTACTATGTCACCATGTCAGCTCTGACAAGCTGACCCCAGATCGGCTTGCAATGGAGTAAAAGACACTTCATCATCTCGCACCTACAAAGTGTCTTTGACCTTTGGCATTTACATTTATCATCTGGGGTTTTCCTTGTGCTCGTATCATGGAGTAGTCACTCTTTTACATGAATAGAAGCAGCTTTTACTGGCTTGGCAGTTCTTGGTTTGAAATTGAATGGGGTAAAAAGGAATCCCTGCATAGACCGAGAACAGAACACAGCCATTGTGTTGGGTCCAACACAGCAGAATGTGAAAAGACTATGAAGTGTTTTCTGCATCTATATTGGTAGAGCTAATAAAAGTATTCTTGGCTGGCAGGAAAATGCAAATGCTGACAAAATCAATGCACCCCGCTGCCAAATCCACAGACGCTAGTGAGCAGATTTGGCTCATTTCGCAAACAGGCAATACATATACACACGCGCATGTATATGCACACTCTCGCACACAGAGACAAATCTGTGATACACCGTGTCCCTATGACCCTTGTGCTCCATATGGTCAAGAAAAGGGCAGAGAAAATAAGCACACAGCTCTGTGGGTGACTGCAGCTTGGCAGCCAGCAAAGCCCAGAGGTCTGTGGTGTTGAAGCAACATAGTGATAGTTGGTACAACCCTCTTTTCCGTACCAATGCTCCTGTCCTGCTTTATGTACTGTAGTGAAGTGAATAAACATGGTGGTTGTGGGAGGAAAGCATAAGCATTTTTTTCCCTTTTGGGGCTGAAAATCCTAAGAGAACCAGATTTGCATCATCGTAAAAGCAGCAAAGCAAACAAAACATACATAAATCATGTATGTACACAGTAGGTGGCTATGAGCACAGAGCTCCCAGGGTAGTACATTGACTGTAAAATGACAGGAAATAAAATAACTGCAAATCTATTACAAACAGCCTTGAAAGGAGAGACCTACGTCAATAAGTGCATACTTAAATGTTCTGTTCCCTCAAATTACACGTTTTCTCTCACTTCTATTGAACCGTGCAAATAACTTTAACAGATAACTGGAGGTGAAAACCCAATGTGCAGGATTTAGTGGCGTCTAGCAGTGAAGTTGCTGGAGCTGCCCAACTCAGCATCCCCAGACTCGATTCCAGAGGAATCATCTAGGTGGGCACTGAGTTATTCTGAGGGGGGTTCAGCAATACACCAACAGAGGCGTAAGCCAGGTATTAGTGCAAAGCAAAGTCACTAAAACACACATTGTGACAGTTGAATCAGCGCCATAACTGACGTGCTAGTAAACAACAAAAAAGCAAGTCTACGGGAGTACCTGTTTGGGTTTATCCACCCAAGATTATCTGGAATTACTCTTTTTTCTCCAAGATGAGGGTTTGGAGGGCTGCAAACAGCCGATAGCTTTGGGGGTGGTGGTGATGGAGGAGAGACGATAGCAAGGTCGAGCTGCGCGGCTACTTGTTGCTGGTGCTGCAACTAGTGTTGTTACTGAAGTAATGGCTAGTGCTAATATTGATGTTACTTCCCAAAGTGCTACTGATAGTGGTTGTAGCTATACTTGCACTGGCTGCTGTGTTACCAAATATACCCTTTTTTTTAAAGTCTATTTTGATTTTCCATGGAAAGTAGTTGGCTATATTAATTAATGCTAAAAATGAGCGAACCATCACGTCACGTCACTCATTCAGGTTGACACCCCAAGACACACCTCAGTCACAAGCATTCTAGCTGATCATCAGCACAAGAGGGTTAGGGTTAAGGTTAGCTTGCTCCGAGTTCCGAGTTGTTAAAAATGATTTGAACTGTTGTCCAATTCGGAAGTCCAGGTCAGAAATTCGGGTATCATTTCAGAGCTCCAGTTCGTCCCACCCGACGTCAAAGCAACAATAAACATGGTGGCCTTCGTCATTAACGGTAAGAATGAAGTTATTCTAAAGGTGTTTGTTGATGCTTTAAAATGTAATTTGAAGCGATATGCATTTGTATCATTTATATTTCGCTCTAAATAATTGCAATATGTGAAATTCAACACAGGTCTGCTGATTAAATTAGCT
>JAQFJB010000016.1:8196009-8206538 GCA_029874875.1 Naso minor
TTCACTACGTTTACAGTTTCCCTGATTCACAGATGAAGACTGACGAGATTTTACTGACAGTAAAGTCAAACAGCTTAATTTACTTTAAAGCCGAACTCTTACCTTGTTATCTTAGGGTCTGAGCAGAGTTTTTGATAGACTTAAACAAGCTGTAGGTTCCTTCAAGCAAACCCTTGGGCTTCACTCATAATTGCTCCCCAGGGTTCTGTCAATAGTTTCTACCTGCTCTTGAGCTCTCATTCCCGGGCTGTCATCCTTGCTGCACTGCCTGTCTGGCCTCCTGAGTGACACAGCAGCGTCACAGGATGAGCTCTGTTGAAGGATATCTCTGGCTCCATAGGAAGACACCACTGGGACACTGCCAGCTCGGTTGATGATGTCACACTGTGACAGCGGCGACTACTTGAGCTTAAAACTGTTGGATGCGGGCTTCCCGGGGACTGCGCGCGTCTTCGTGTGGCTGTGTGCGTATGTGCACGAGTGTGCATGTGACACGCTCACAAAAATGAGATCCAAATGCATATCAAGGGAAACTGCCAAACATAAATTTCTTTTGCCATAAGCACAGACACATTCTTGGACGAGACTTTCAGTACACTATGAATCCTTACACAGAGGAGCGAATGTGCATTCTGTATCAGCAAACAATTCAAAGATCTCATCTCTTATTCATGCAGCACCGTCTTGACAGCACCAGCGTCTCAGTATATGCCGCAAAAAAAGAAAAAATAAAAGCCCCCCAAATCACTCGAGTCTGCTTTTGTCACGGCAAAACTGACAATAACCGACAAAACGCTGATTTTAGCTCCTGTAGTAGCACTAATGTTATCCACCTCTGAAGCTGTCGCTGATGTGTTTTGGCTGTGACAGAACTAAAAGCTACACTTTTGTTTCAGTGTCACAGAGTCGAGCAGCAGCACATAAAGGCTCATTTGCACCATCTGCCAGTGGAGGTGACAGGGGCAACTCAGGTGCCAAGGGGCTTCTGCAAAAAAAAGAAAAAAAAAAAAGCACAGCTGCCACAATCTACCTGCTCTTCTGCTTCGCCCTCTATAGAATATTTCTTGGTTAAATTGGTCTTTCTGTGGCTTTTGAAGGCCAGTGGCGATAAAAGACTGAGACATTGTGTGCTTGCACACTGTCACAGCAGGGATTAGCTAATGTTCTGAGCTGTTTGCGGTGACAGGAGGTTGTGGGAAAGGTCTGCTGCACTTGGAGAGTGACTGCATTGGACTGCTTTACTGTATTGTGAAGCTAAATGTGCAGTGTTTTTGAGTGGGAGGATTTTTAGCCACGCTAAGAATGGGAAGAAACATCCTAACAACTGTTGATACAAACTTCAGTGCCCTGGCCAGATGACTCCTCGTGAATTTGGTAATCCTCTGACTTTTCCTCTAATGCGACAATGAGGTGAACATTTCGGGTTTTTAATATATTGTCTCAACAGATATTAGCTCCATTGTCCTAAAAATCTGGTGTAGACCATTCATGTGTGCAGCACCACCAGTCAGATCGAATTTTTACAATCTAAAAATACTTCAGCTTATGATTAGATAATGGATGTAGCCTTAGATTTACTTACTGACTCAAAAATAGGATATTCACTTGTTGCTGCAGCAGGTTATTTAGTCATTGCACAGAGAACAGTAGAATAAAAAAGCGTGTGTAGAGAAAATACACACAAATGTTCAATGAAAACACAATTTATGAATATACTAAAGAGAGTTACTAAAGAAAACGAAAAAAAAAAAAAAACATAAACCATGAGGAAAACACGAAAATATTAAATAAACCCAGAGAGTATAAACATAGTGTGCAAGCTGCATGTTGATCAGAGGCAGTGAAGATGATTGAACTACCTGAAGTACCTACAAAACTGGCATTGCCATCGTTGTTATATTATTCCGACCATTTCACTTAGCTAGTACAGCCTCAAAGTGCTGCTATCATGGCTGCAGATTATAATTCTCGTTGTTTTCAGATTCTTCGGCGGACTAATTTCCGCGCAGAATTCGATGCAGTTGTCACATTCCCAGTTCATCTGAGCTCTGATTGTCAGTTTCATAGAAGAGAAAAACATGTTGCTGCACTTGCATATGTACAGCGAGATCGCCGCAGACAAATTTTGTCGTGCCGGCCCTTCTTTGTGAACTGGGAATGAAGTGAGGGATTCCACTTTGATGGTAATTTGAGCGTAGACATTGTTAGACAAGGATATTTCATGAGGGTTGATTCTGTCCCTTCACATTGCTCTCAGGACTTCCCACTTCCAGAAACTTCCTAACAAAGTAAGTGATCGTCGGTGCAATGTGTCATGCTTCTGACGGTTTGATTGTTTCTTGTGTTTTCACATGCAGAGAAGCGGAGAGAAAAAGAGAGCTTCATGTGTTGCTCAAGGTCCTTTTAGACACTCCCCATCCCACATCTCCCTGCACAATTAATTTTATCTTTGGGGTATTATCAAGAGGGAGCCTGGCAAAGCAGCATGACAGAAAAACGGTCCAGAACCCCGAGGCCCAGGGTGGGAATTAATCTGTTTGACAAGATCTCTCACAAACGATTTGCCTGGCTTTCCTTCAGTTAGATGTTGCCACTACCCTGCATATCTGAGAGGGTGAAGAATAAGCATGTTTCAAACATAATGTGGACTGAATCGACTCAAACATTGAAGTGAGCAGCGACGGGGTCCTGTTGACGTGTTGGAAACACGGGGGAATGATGCAGCCCTTACAGGTGCTTGGTATTAGGACAACCTCAGTGGCGTGCTAGTTAAATGAGTGTTAGCACTGATCAAGTTAAATACGCTGCCATAATAATTTATGCACATCATGGCCAGCTGACATTGGGATTATTTTCTTCATAAAGAACTTCATCTCTAAAATATGGCTAGTCGTGTTTCTACTCACGCTTTCAAAACTATTGACATCAAGCAGACGTTTGATGCATTATCTGGGACGCCGAAAATTAATCAAAGTAATGATTGAATAATTATCTCAAGTGCAATTAATTAAACATGCCAATGAACTCATCTTGAACAGCTGTCCTAGCTTCACCACTTAATCACTTGTGAGAATTACCAAACACAAATGGAGGACGCCGAGTGCATGCAGTAATCTCTGCAAAGTGCATTGTTTACAAACAGTAATTAATATCACACCGTGTATTAGCAGGCTAAGTGACTGCAGTGCACTTCTGTAATTGTGCCGCAGAGAGTTGGGTTTCTTCCTCACTCTTGGCTCCAACACTTCATGTTAAGAGTGGTTTCAAAAATTTACACAGATATAACGTGTTGTTGATCTTCAGTTTTATGGGTGTCGTCTTTTATTTCAAAACCTGATTCAACCTCCTGAATACCTTGGATACCATTAACCTGACAATTTATACTTCACTCAGTACCTACCCACATACTGTTAAATGGATTTATTTTATGTTTCTGCCTGGTAAAATAGTTCCCACTATATTTGTTGGCAGAGAACTGCTTAAAAGTGTCAGTGAGCTGCCCTTAATGTCTCCTAAAGGGATAGTGGTGACCACGCCAATGTGGGAGTCGGTGACATTGGACAACGAGGTAATTCCAGGCATCGCAAATACGGCTTTCATGGTCTGTGGAGCCTGACAGTCACAGTGGACTCCAGGAAATGGTCTGTGCGGTTCTGACATGTGAGGGATCTATCTTCGACAGACTAGCGTCTGGAAAAAGGAATGAAGATTGACATCGAAGGGCACCGGGCTGCAGGCAGCCAAGAAATGGAGAGTTCACTGACACTCCATACTTGATTAAACTTATGGTTTACTGATCGCACTTATATTTTAGATTTGTCGCTTGAGCACAATGTGCCATTATATTGTTGCACACACTGTTATAGGGTCTGACTGAAATGGGATTTTTGGGGCCCATACCGATTTGGGAAGCAAGAAAATTCCGATATCAGATATTTTGGCTGATACATTAAATACATATAATATCGGCTAAAGTGGTTATCAAATGCTTGTGACCAAGATTTGTAATGGAGGCAGGATATCTTATGTTTTAACAAACTTTATTGCAAACATCAGTACACTAAACAGGACACACTTGACTTATTAATTATTAAATAATGGACCTGCCTCTGCGGGACAAACAATGTAATAACACCTTTTTTAATCACTAGTCCATGTATTTTTTTGGCCCTAAAAATAGTTTTAATATTGACACACAATGGATGACATGTATGCTATCGGTAGCGATATATATTTGCAATAGGCCAGTAATGATGGCGAACACATATATTAGTCACGCCCTACTTTGTAATAATATCAGTAGTAGTATGCCCTTATTATAGCTTACACAAAACGGTGTCATTCGAATGTAAAACCACTGTAGATTTCTGAATATGAAAAATGATAATCAGCATATTCATAATGATTTTAATATCTTTCACAGTACTGTACATTTCAGTTAGGACTGGACCATCAATGCAAAAGTGAGATACTACAGTAATTAACATAAGCTTAGTGCAAGCTATGTGAATTACTGCTTCTTTTTTTGCATGAATTTCGAAATCCACATGTGTAATGACAACATGGAAAATTATTAAATGCCTCAGAGGCAAAGAAGACATAATGAAATTCACTGGCGGAGGTCTTGTGGAGACTGTGCCAGACAAAGGTTGCACTTTAATTAATAAAGATGTGTATTCTCAGTGTGTATACAGTGTGGAAAATGTGGACAGGAATACAAAAATATCAGAATTCTTCACTACCCACTAACCCTTGCGTTCAGATAATCACAGACCTGTAAAGGTTTATACAGAAACAGCCTTGTCTTATCAATGGAAGTGCTGAAGACTCTTGAAATTCTTCATTTGAGTGGTGGGGGAGGGGTGGGCTCAATGGGGTTTCTTGTGCTATTTGGATATAACTTAGTGTTGTTTGACTTTGTCATTGCACGCTCTCACAGTGTGCGTTTCAACTGAGGGTGTGTAAAAACGCAGCGCTTAGTCACTGGACACAAATCTGCATTTTGAGTCTCAACGTCTTTATGTAAACAACTCAATCAATTAATGTGTGCAAAAGCAATTATCTTGAATTCCGTCTTTGGTAGAACTCTGTGGACTTCAGAGGAGGAGGGAATTTGCAGTGAAGGATTGCAATAGGCCTTAATCGTCCTTGTGTTGTTGCAATAAAACGGTCGACGTAGCTGTAGTTTCATCTTCTCCCCTTTGTTGCTTTCTTTCTCGCTTATTTTTCTCTCTTTGTATGCGTGTATTTATGTCACGCCGGCAAATACTCTTAATGGCTTCAAGAAATTACAGTTTTTTGACTGGGTTAAAAACTCAGTTGAAAGTACAAACTAATTTAGCTGCTTGTCGCAAGCAAAACATCCAACCACTTTGATCATTTTATTGTTTGTCCCAGCAGAGTGCTTTGTTGGAATCGATTTTCCTCCAGTATAATTGGTGTCACGCCTGGTTTGGCTAAATAACCCGTTACACCAGAAGATACTCTGGGAAACTAAAAGGGCATTGCTGACACTTGGCTTAAGAAGATACTGACAAAAAAAGGTTTTTAGGCATTAGGCTGTACAAAGCTCTTAGAACCATCGTCGTATTAATAGGAATTACTCACACTTAGTCGAGAAATGTCTGTTATCTAATTAGCAGTCTTGTTTTGTACGTTTTTTAAACATTAGTGTGTTGCATTACAGCGCCGGCCATGTTTAGTCTTGTTTTCCGTGCTTAAGCTTGTCCATGGTTCCTGTCACATTGAGATTATGAATGGCAATAACATGATCTGCTGCCAAATTCTGCAATGTATCACTGCTTTAACTTATGTGTTTTTAGCAGACTTTCACTGTAATTGAAGCGCATTACCACCAAAATGGATTCACCTCTGATCATTCAGTCATGCTCGGTGAAATTCTGTAAAAAACCCCAATTCACTGTCAGCTATCCAGAGACGCTTAATGTATTTTTGTTAACAGAAAAGTACAAGGTTAAAAGGTTAATATCTGGCACTGGCTACAATTCTCTATGCTATTGTGGCGGTGCATCCCCTCTCTCTCACTCTCTCTCTCTCACTCTCTCTCTCTGTGTCTCTCATTTTCTCTTTCACAATTGTGTTATTGCGTGAGCGCACACTTACACACATGCACACACACACACACACACACACACACACTCACAGGACTCTCTCTCTCTTCCTCTCAGTGTACAAGTTGCAGCAGAGCCATCCATCCAAACCTGTAGACCATGAAATTAGGTTAAGACGTACGGCTGTGAATGACACAGGTGTGGATACAAATGAGAACATCCAAATGAAGAAGTACAGATCCAAGACGGCTGATACTGTAGTCGTTATAGGCATTCAGAATTATATTTCACAGCTTCCCCTCCTTGATTTTATTTAGCCCACTTTTCCTGTTGTGCATTAGTGGTCAGGACAGGGCATTAGCATACGTGCTGCTGGGCTGTGCATAAGGATATTAGAAGCTCTGTCATCTTCCAAATCTCATTTCCCATAGAAAACTTTAAGGTCGCTCAAGCTTGTCTGCACTCTTCTTTCTTCCTTTGTATAAATCAGAGCATATTTTTTTTCTTTTTTTCCTTTTTTTTTTTTAGCATACATTCAGATTATTCAAATGCGTGCTCTTGTTAATAATTCCCTCTCATGTTCAGCTATGGTTTTACAAGTGACAAGCACACTGGTTTTACATAAAGCTCCTGTTTAAGACAAGACAACATGCTAACTGTTTAGAGAGACAGAGCTCTTATTATTAGACATTTCTGCTAAAATTTGGATTAAATATCGGGGTTTTTCTGCCAAATGCACTGTATTTTTAAAATAGAAATTATAGTTATTATGGAAACTAAAATTAACTATAGTCATCATGGTTAAAGTCCAGGATGTAGATGGATTTATTTGCAGGATATAGCAGAAAAGAAATATATTAATTTCAATATGTTTTCATTACTGTTTAACCTAAAAAACAGAATAATTGTGTCTTCCTTAAATTAGAATGAGTCTTTCATATCAAAAGACAGAGTGGGTGTCCCCCCCCCCCCAGAGTCGTAGTCAGGGCTAAAATGTGATACACCGCCATGTTTCTACTGTAGCCTAGAACAGACGGACCAAACACTGGCTCTTAGGAAAGTTTTGTTTTTTGTTTTTTTTTCCTTTTTCAAAAGACAAGAGTGAGCAGAAGAATGCTTGGTCACATGAAAAAATGGAAGAATGGAAAAAACCAGTCAACATTCTTGGTCATAGATTGAAGTTGAACTCTGGCTTGAATTTTCTCCACTGGCGCTAAAAAATGGCGTTAAGCGTGTCATCTGCAAGAGACTTGATCAATGTGTTCATGATTAATAGAATAAATTACATCAATTAAAAGACTGGCCTGTTTATGAGCTGCTTTTAGTAATAAAGATGTAAACCAATATGGCGATGCTAAGTGAACTGAAGCATTTGTTTTATATTAATTACACACTTTGTAAAACAGACATCTGATAATGGATTTGTTTATGTAATAGAGTGAGAAGAGATTTTTTTTTTTAACAAGTGGCTGTCAAAAGGGTAAAAATTAGAGCTTCTTTTAATGTGGACTTTTTCATGTCATTTAATGGAAAATTATTGCATCATTGCAATAAACTGCAGGTCGATGAAGGAGTGGGTCACTAGATGATCATGCTGGTAGCGTCAGACTGCATTAAGAAATTCCAGGGACAGTTAGTTAAAGATGATTACCTAAAGGAAAGTCAATGGAGGTGAATATCTGGAGGTGATTTAAAGCCGTGGTCATGACTTGGCGATCCTGCACTCAATGCACAGGCATTTTCAGTGAGCGCTGAGGGCAAACACACAATCGGTGTCGACGTCGGAGCAGCTGACCATCATAGTTTACTTATTCTACGGTGGAGGCGCGAAGCTCTTCTCTCAATATACATCTGCTCTTTTAATTTGCCCTCACATGATACAGAAAAAGAATCTGACGGAACAAACAATCACAGTGCGGTTAAAACATCAGATTTGTCATCAATACGATGCAGAATCGGGCCACAGCTTTTGAAAGCAACCACATACAGAGCTGGTAATGCGAGAGCGCCACATTGACTATTGCTTTTACTATAATAGGTATTGACCTGTGCGTCAGCAAGGATCTGCTGATGTCTGCAGTCCTTCAAACCCCACTGAGTTCAAACACGAAAAAGTTTCTACTCCAATCACCACAGGTCCACATTGATACAAAAGACTGCTGAGCACTTAAAAGGGAATAAAATATGTGAAACGGTGAATGTGATATCAGCTGAATCGGATTTTGATTGATAGGCCCTTTGGGGCCATGTGGGGTGCATGAAAGAGGAGGTCAAGGAAGAATTTGCCAACTAATTATCCCTTCCGTTTTGAATTATGTTTAACCTGGTTATTCAAGATACCATGACAGCGCGAATGAAGGAGTGGAAGTGTGAGTTGAATTGGAATGCCAGTCACGATAAGCAAACCCTATACATCACTGCACAGGTTTGACTAATTGCATTGGAAGGCAGGAAAATAATTACCTCCAGCTCATGGCAACTTTATACAGCATAAACAAACATACAATGCCAGTACAGTTCTTTTCATTCGATGCTTTAGATGCACAACCCGTATGGAATGAATAGACTTACAAATAAATGGTAAATCAGCTCATTTAATGTGTCACACACACGCACATATGCATACACACAAAGAATGCATAAGCACTTGTGGGATGCCAAAGGGTCAAGTGGGTTTCAATGTGTGTGTATGAAAAGTCCTGACGCGAGCTAATATTTCCTGATGTGTTCTTTTTTTATTTGCATACGGAGTGCTGCCTCAGCCGGCTCCTATTGTCAGAGCTTTCCATTTGAATGTCAACACTATTATTACAGCAGGTGATGCAACAGCAGGTGTCTCTGCCTGTCTGTCTCACATCCCCTGTCTTTCCACGTCTCCGTGCCCCTCTCTCACCCTCTCCTGCCGTCTTCCCATCAGTTTTGTTTAACAGCTATCATTATGTGTGTGCCAAATGGAATCCACTCGGAATCCACTTTTTCTAGCCTTTTGCGAGCATCTCTATTTTTCTGGGCTTGACATTCTGCTGCTCTTTCCCCACTCACTCTGACTGTAATGGGTGAAACAGAGAAAGCTCCTTGTTGCTGTCTCGCCTCTCTTTTCCTATTGTTTACAGCCAAAGCCCTGACAGTGTTGCCTCTGACTTGCTTCGGGAAAAATGGACACTTTGACATTTCACACCCCTGAAATGTGGCAGCGCATGGTATTACTTGTAAACATTGTTCATTACTGCCTAGACAGCTGATGACCAAGATTCAACCTTCCCCGCACCTGCCTCCTCCAAGACTGCACACAAAACGGGACTTTCTGACTTCAAGATGTTGATGGCGCGATCAAAGCTGAGAGTTCTTTCTTTATTTTCTTATCCTGTGCTCCTCTGTCTCCTTGTCCTTACTTTCAACCATATAATCAAGTGTACTTTACTGTCATGTCTGCATAGGTCTGACTATATTTTTAACTTCATTGATGTTGAGAGACTTTGAAAAGAGGGCTGTAGGGGGTTTGGAAGTGGGGAGAAAAAGATGATAGATTACCTTGTAGAACAAAAATAATGACTAAATAAATAGTTTATAAGAATTTGACTTAGTTTTGTAATAAGGAAACTCTCCGAACAGTAGCGATAAAGTAGAAATAAATTTGTTACTAAAATTTATATCCTTCAGTATAATGTTAGCATCAAGTGTAATTTTCCTGCCAAGAGCAATAGAAATTTTCCTTTGATTCATCCATTATGAGCATGTAAGTCTGTCAGCTTTCCATTTGGAAATGTTCATGAGCTTGTAAATTACTTCAAGTGTAAAAATTAATTTTCACATAGTCATATGTGTTGTACCAATTGATTAAGACCCCAGCTCCAATTTTGACATGACTGTAAAAGGCTCGTTCTTTTATTATGCACAGAAAAAAATGTAGCTTTAGGGTCAAGTGGTTCTTTACTTCCTTGTTCACACTGGATCTCTAATTCATTGCTCATTCATTAGGGCATTGCTTTTTTAGTTGGTTCGGAATGTCATTTCGAGTGAGCATACATTTGGCAAGCAGCATTTAATGAATCTGAAGTGGTCTGGACTGCTTGGAGACTGTCATTTCTTTTTGATTTACAAGAGAGGCCTAGGTGATTTCATTTTCTTATGAATTTTAATATGCCTCTGCACTGAGGTACACAGCTGTTTGCTATACTCATTGGGTCACTGTAACCAATGAAACATGACTAAATTATCCCCCAACAAATTCGTAAATTGTACTAAAATTGGTTCAAAAAATTTTATGTCAATATAAGATGCAGCTCTGAGATTGTAGGTGTGTGACTGAATGACAATAAGGCTGAGTTCTCTTGGGCACAGAGTTTCTCATCTAGCTTCTTTCGAATAATGTGAAAAATGTACTAAGGAGGTAAGATTATTTCTTTGTATGCATGTTCGAAATAAAATTTTAAAAAAAAAGAAAAAAAAAAGATTAAC
>JAQFJB010000016.1:8221734-8232030 GCA_029874875.1 Naso minor
GTTCATTTTCCAACTAAGCTCTTTTTTTCCTCAAGAACTGCTGAGATAAAGTCATTACTGAATGAGCTTCTACAAATTTTAAGTCTCACACGGAAACCCTTGTCTGTGGGAAACAGCTTCCCTGTGGCTTGTGAGGTTTGCTGAATTTAAAAGATTTTTGTCCAACTCACCAAGAAATGAGGCGTGTCTGTCGGGTTCATGCAGGTGCCAACATGCTGCCCGATGCTGCCGTATTACCTCGCCGACACACCACTGATATTAATGCCCCCTTGGCCCCCACCTAGGAGATGAGAGAAAGTCAGTGGGATAAGAGTTTGACCTCAAACAGTTGAACCGAAAATATGACGCTTGGTTCAAATGATGCATACATGAAGAATTCAAACAAGAAAGTGTGAAATATCGAGCAAATGAGCAACAATATCATCTAGCATCAACACACTGCTCACTGCTGAGAGGCTTCGTCCGTCCGTTTGAGCAAAACAAACCGGTCGATGAAATGTATTACTAATATTAGCATGTTTTCCACACGGCACTTGTTTATTTTGCTGCCGAGAGCAGGCGAAAGGATACTTGTGGGAGAAAGCACGAAGAAATACCTCAGATTTGATATGTTCATTTAGTCTTTTTTTCTTTTTCTTGTGCTGCAATGTGTCACTCAAGCAACTGCTTGTGTGTTTGATTGTTTTTTTACCCGCTCTTTTGATACATCACACGGTGTGACAAAAGACACCTGAGACTGAATATAAGAAGAGCACAAAGCTATAAAATGCAGCTCAGAATCTGCCTCACTGCATCCGTATGCAACTGTCATTTGGCAAATTTGACTCTAGTTTTCAAGACGTGTCAGTGATACGTGGAGATGAACTATTTCCACTCGTGCAGACTCTAGTTTGCGGTAAAATTTAAATATGGCAATGCTTGCCTTAAAATCCTATTTCAGAATAATCATCCAAGGTCAGTCTAAAAGTCTCCACATTGCATCTTGGTGTGCCCCCCTTGCTGTTTTTAGAAACATATCCGTAGAGTTTTTCCACTCATGAGGCTGTATTTGCATAGAATTAACCTCTCAAACAGGCATATTAAAGACGGGCCTAAATCTGACGTGCCTTTGGAATAGCTTATGTGCATTTGCATAACGTTTGCCTCCTGTGCAGGTGATAAAGCAGCATTAAGCTTGGATTACAGTGTTTGATTTTGTTTGTGTGTGTCTGTGTTTGAGTAGGTGCGCATGTGTACAGTGAATATATACTTAGCTGTGTACCTGAATATGTGCAAACTGGAGTCTGTTTTTGCTGTTTTGGCATGCCTCCCAATCGCCATCAGGACCAAAAGAGAACAGCGCGCTATGCCTGACTGCCATGTTGCTCGTGTGACCTCATGAAAGTACAAGTCCCTTCAAGCGGTATAATAAATCATTGAGGCCAGGGCCGGCCCACAACACATGCTTAAAAGCACACACACACACACACACGTACACACAGTTTTTGTTCGCCATTACACAATAAATCAAATTTATGAAGTATGGAAACACAATCATCTCTATACGCTGACCCTTTGAGGGAGCAGGATGGAGCAGTAGTCAGATTTGTCATACCCAACCCAATTGCCAGAAATAATGTTGGAACTGTGTCTGCAAACCACAGATGGAGAACTGTGTGATTTCTTTTCACATTTTTTATGTTTAAACCTTCCATTTCTGTGGTTAAGGCCCAATTAACTTAGGCACAAAATCCACTTTGTTAGCATTAGAAAAGCTATAGAGACCAATATATTAGCTTGCTGATATTCTAGGCCAGTATTAGTCTATCACAGATATATTTGTATCTGTATTTATTTTCTCTGATATGTGACAATATTTAAACTGTTTTTTAAGGCCAACAAAAATGCCTGGGCTAGTTATTTTAAATGGTGTAGCTATGTGGTTTGTCCAGTAGAGGGCAGTCTGCTATTTCATAACTAATAAGTGAAGTGATTACCATTTGGTGCAGTAAAGTTTGTTCCATTGCATATCTTTGATACAAGTAACTGATACCTGTCTTCAGAAAAATATTATTTATATGTGGGTGGATGGATGGAGGATTGGATTGGATTGGATTGATGGATTGATAGATTGATGGATTGATTAATGGATTGATGGATTGATGGGATAGAGCCATATAAATTCAAAAAATGTTAGGCACCAGTTTTGGCACCAAAAACAGTTGGGAAAAAAGCTAAAATCTGATTAAAATCACCTGCCTTTGTGATCATAAACATGGTTGACAATATGTTCCTATATCCAAGGAAAAACATCTAGTTTAGTCGCCAAAAACCTGTGGGAAAGTTTTTTTTAAATCCAGTTGAAACCACCTGCTTTTACCACCACAAACACAACTAGAAAATGTCCAGATGGTCACTAAAATGACGAGGTTGAAACTCTCAAACCTCAGCGTGGTCTTGGACACTAATCTCCTTTTCACCATCCCTTCCTACTGCATCCTGAGAAAACTCAACCGCTACTGGCCTGTATTTCATCTGATGAATGTCACATTTACATGTAGGATTGACTTGCTTGTATGTGACATGTTAAAAATGTACACCTTAAAAGTATCCTTAGTTTGCAGAATTGTACGATGGTAATATTTTATTTCTGTGACTGGGCTGGTGATACCATAGATCCAAAATATAAGGCCTCAATGTATTTTATCCAATATAAAACAATCATAATTATGGGGCCATTACAACCCAGCTGTAATGTTTTATGGTTTGTGTCTCTTCAACTTTTTCCCTCAATTATAAACGGTCTTTGCTATAAAAGGACATCGTTTTTTCACAGTGTACGGATCACTTCTAATTTATTGTGAGCAGTTTAAGAAAGTAGACTCTGGAAAGTTTTTTGGCTGCTCTTGCTCTAAACCAGGTCACCTGCTACTGCTGCAAGTTCTGCTTTATATAACACAACTCCATCTGACAGGTGTGGGGCGCCTACGTACCCACCGCTCGTGGTAAAATGCACTACAACACGACTTAACAAGTGTTTGTAAGGCTCTCTGTCTGAGAAGGAACAGCAGATTCAATTTAAATTTAATACCTTAATGGTTTCTGAGCAGGACATTCAAATGGCCCCTCCGACAGACTCTGCGATGGTGACAATTTTGCCGCTGTCATTTACAATACTTCAGGCGCAAAGTTAGTCTAACTCACTTGTCTGTAGTTAACTGTTTTTGTCTTTCCTTTCCACTGAAGCGGCATTTGTTGCTGTCATCTTTAATTTGAGTCACTTTGCCACCTGAGCCTCCGACAAATTTTCGCAAATCTTCACAGTAATTGCCGTGAGGGACGGAGGGCATCATATGTGTGAGAGCATCATCGCGCGGTGGCGTTTGCACACGCTCATTTAACACACTCGGCAATATGCTTGAGGCTGCCGGCAGGAATAAGAGGTAAAAGGGAGGGCTGTGTCCGAATGACGAGACACTGGGTTAGAGCAGCCCTGCTATAATATGATCTCCAAATAACCGGGGGAAATTTTTCCTTGCAGTTGCATTTGAAAAGTTCATTGGAAATCCTGTGGATGTGCAGAGGAATGTTCTGGCGTATGCTGGCGTCTGCACAGGGAACAGTAGCAACACAAACACTCCAATTACAGCTGCACCCAAAATCCTTTGGGGGAAACCACAGAACTACTCAATGATCTGAAAAACAGCACTGTGATAGAGTGTAGTCATGCTGGTTCCAAAGGACACAAACTGTACTTTTAATTGTCTTAGCTGGAACAGCGTTATAATGCTGATAACAGTAAGACTCACTGAGGTAATTTAATTTAAGACATGATGATTTGTCGCAGATTAGTTCAGCATCTATAGTGCAGTGTAAATTGCTATGAGATATGTGAAAATGCAGAGGAAGGCAAATGGTGTCATTATATTCTAGTGCAGTGTTTTCCAAAGTGGAAGTCTCGACTCCCCAGGGTGCCGCCTGGAGGTGCTAGTTAGGGAGGACGGGGCGAAAAAAAGCATCAAAGAATAACATTATTTGTGACAGTAACATTTTAATATGTCTTTTTTTAGATGTTCTTCATCACCGAATTTCAAAATCAGTGTTCTTTTTCAATGCCAGTCTTTCACTTTAAAAAAAATTACAAACACAACTCAAGCCAATCAGAATCAAGCAGCTGCTATGACTGACATTGATTTATCCGAAAGTTGTGCTGCCCCTGAGAACTCCCAAAGCTAACTCAGCTGCAAAAGAGCCACAGCTTCAAATTTAAAAATTTTGCAATGGGGGGGCGGGTGTAATGCTATATGAGTGTCCTAGGCATGGCAAAAATTGGGAACCGCTGTTCTAGTGTGTGTTTTTATGTGGGTCACCTACTACAACTACTGCATCTGGTTGCTGTTCTCACAGGAAGCCTCTTGTTGCAGTTACTGAGTCTTTGCATGTGTACTCAGGCCTAAACAATGTGCTAAAAGCACCTGCCAGTCCTTTAATCAAAACACTGTGAGAAGTGTGAATGGATGTGTCATCCACTGTCTTAATGTAATAACAGATCGCCTCTGCACACTGTATAGCTGCAGCTGCTGCAGCAGCAGTAGAGATCCCTGTACTCCAGAGGGCACCATTAGCATGCTTTGTGCTATACTGAGCAATACAAGACAGACCAGTTCAGTATAGTAGCAAAACATCAGCATCACTGGTTTCAGTCTATGAATGTTTGAGAAAAATGCTGGTCTGATTTTTGGAATCAGATTACAGCAGGACACTACGGCAGTAAACACCGCGAGTGAAAGGGTCAGTCACTCGTCTCCATTTTCAAGAACATCCAGCCTGTTTCAAAAGCAGAAGTCAATGTAATTGAGTTTGCAAGGTTGACTTTTATTTCATATCTGATGATAAATGTCAGGCAGTCAAAAAAAAACAGAAAACAAAAAACAGTTTATACTGACTGAGCAATAGATCATGTGAAGACCTGTATTCTTTTCCTACATTCATCTATACTAACAACATTTACTTGCTTGACCCTTGATTCGATTCCTGTGGGCTGATGTTATTAAATTGTTGACATTTGAACAATGAAAACAGGATTTCTGTCAGCGGTGATTGTCATAGATGGAGTGTTTTATTAAATAACACAATTTCAGGGAAGGTGGATCTTACCCGTTCGGAATAATCTATTGCGATTGCTGCCCCGGACCAGAGTGATGAAAGAAGAGAACTCCTCAGAATCTCCCTGGAGGGAAAAAGACAGAGTATCAGGATCAGGATGTGTCATGCTTTCGTGTGTTGTATCATTATCCATTCACAGCCAAACACTTTGATCACTGTAATGTCGATCAATGCCAAGTTTCCCCCATACAATTGCGCATTAAAAAGTACGGATGGGCACACTGCAGCCACTTGGCGTTGTTGCGTTATCAGCATGGTTCTCTTAGGTTTTGTAAACATGCTTCATGTACTTTGAGGAGGTGATTTTCCGTGGTGCATAATGAGAGCTGCTAAAAATAGACTCGTGCCTGAGTGCTGACAGTGTCTCCACCACATACTGAAGACAAGAAGGCAGGATGTTTGGTTATGTCTGCTTCTAAGTAATAATTTCTGACAGTGACTCACTCTGGCACACTTAGCTGTGTGCAAGAAAGCATGAATATGTGCCTGATGTACGCACATAGATTCACACAGATGTTACATCCAGCCATGAGTACACATACACGGGGCATTAATTGATTTTGTCAACCACTGGGTTCAGATTGATGATTTGAAAATAATAGGGTGGCAGGAGGTCTTGCATGATACCTGAGAGGCAAAGAAGTCCTCCTCATTCTTTAAAACATCGAAACAGGTTTTGACAAACACATATCAGTTTTAACCGTCTCTCCTGTTTATAAATTTCCAAGACCAACCGAGCTCGTCTAAACAACAGAAGACGAGCACATGCTTGACTTTCTTCAAACGTGACAGCGGCACGAATGATTGATAGCCCCTGTTTGTCTTGCATGACAATGACGGTTATAATTGGATGTTGGACACCGTGGCATGTGCTACCTCTCCTATCTGCCGTCCTCATGCAATATTCCGCATCTTCAAAGCGCTACAAAATGTGAATCTAGCTCAACTTTATGCATCTGTAATCCTACTTCACGTTTTTCCCTTCTTTGCTGAAGCACTTGATATGCAAAAATCATATGTTTACTTTTGAGATCAAAGTTTCTCTCTCCCTCCCCTCCTTCATTTTTTTTTTCCTCGTCTAAAAATGGACTCCTTTCATTATGCAAGCCAACAAAGAGCAGTGCCTGCTCACGCAGCCCATTCCAAGCATACTGATTAATTAGCTTGTATAATTAGCTTAATGATTTAGAGAAACATGGCCATGGCCACCCAAGAAGCTATGCTAATGGACCCTGTCTAGAGCAATTAAAATGCCCATAATTTAACAATGGTGGCTCAAAACTCCAGATAACTGCTGTGAAAAAAGGAGGTGGTGCAGTGATCGATATAACATCATGTTAGCCGGTGTTGTGTTCATGAACACTGTGTAAATCGTGTATTTTCATTGAATAATATGTTCTCAAATTGCTGATACCATTGGATGATCGAGGGCTAACACAGTGCTCTCATTCCTTTTAATTTGACCATTAATATTAACTTAAGCAGCACATTTAGAACTCAAATTAGATTTGAAATGTGATGTAAGTTGCTTAAAAGTAGTTATCCCTCTCCTGTTATGCCATTCTGTATATATCATCTGTCTGCTAGTTATGCTAACTCCTTCTCTCTTTGAGCACACACTGTAAAGTGCATGAGTCAGGACATGCAGTCGTGGACTTTACAGTTTCCACTAAATGTGAGTCAAAGCAGACAGTATCACTGCTCTCTGACAGTAGCATCAGCATTCCTGGCTGCACTTCAGACATAAATCGCCCGTTTATGACCTTCCCCTGAACAGTAACCAACAGAGACACCAGCTCGACTCATAAAACGACCAGAATGTTGAGGTGGAGGTGAAGATATTACTTATCCACACGGCGTCTAAAACGCCAGTCAAATGGGAGCAGTTAGAAGAGAAAAAAAAAAAAATCAAATCTTATTTGTTTATTTTTTAGTGTTTTTGATTGAATGCTGCGAAGATCACACCGAGTCATAAATGATGGGTAATTTACGACACAGTTTGCTGCTGACAAAGCAAAGGACTTATGGTGCCATCAGGCCTGTATAAACAGCACAGGAAATGGACTGTGACACGGAGGGTTAGCTCGATGTTTATTGCAAGACCACTGTAAAACCAGCCCCAAGCCTGCGACAAAAAGTGACAGTTTTATATTTTAGAAAACCGAATACAACAATATATTATATTAACATACTGTCAAGCTCCTAATTGAGTCAGCACTGACTACTGAATATTAAATACAGTTGATTGCATATACTTTGAAGGACTGTGACACGTGGGTACCTAACTTGAATGTCAATCATGCAATTGTGGCCTGATTAAACACATCAAGCCGAACCTAATAATCTTAATTAAAAGACATGAAATGTCAGTAAAACAATTGAGTAACTCTTTGTGTTTTGATGGGGGTTCAGCCGAGAATTTCCCTTAAAAACAGCTGCCAGGTGCAGCTGGAGACAATATTGGTGACGGCAGCAAAAACAGTGAAGTTGCAAGACATAAAACCTTAACAATGAGCTGAAAGCTGCTTGAACCCTGTTGGGTTTAAAGAAGGAAAACTGCAAAGTCAGGTGCTAAATCACTATAGATTCATCCCCACATGGGACACCTTTCCCGGTGCACACACACTGAGACTCCATTCTTTAAACAAGCCTGGATACGCACACTCTTCCAAGTTAAAAAAAGGGCAAAGTAGGGCCGAAGGATCCTCTATTTCACGCATCAAAGGAGTGACGTTTCAAGCAACACCGCGCTTCCTTTAAAGTATCAAAAGCTGTAGTTGCTAGTGTGTGCCAGGCAGGCAAAACGCGGCATTACGCTGGCGACGTGTGCATTTGTTTTGGAAGTGAGTGAAGGAGGCAGCAGAATGGATCGCGATGAGGTAATGTATTTATATGTGATTGAGAAATAAGTTAGCCTATAAGTCAGTTGTACGGCAGTAATGTCCCCCAAGACCTATTATCTCTGTTTTCTGTAGGCTAATGTTACGCAGCCATTTGCATTAACGTCACATGCCAAGGAACAAAAAAGAAATCATTTTGTCTGAGTTCACAGGGATTCAGACCCAATCACAGGCATTAATAGTAACTACATAAAAATAGCAGAGGGTCTCGTTTGGTCTCGTTTGCTGTTCATCCTGAGACTATTTCATAAATACTTCCTCATAGTCACTATAATTTCAAATTGGATTCATTATTTACATAAAAATAATGATTCATGCAGCTGTTGCACCAATTATTCCATTAATTTTTTTGTTGCTTAATTAAGCATTGAGGCATTTTAACAATAAAAAGGAAAGAGTAGACTTCATTTCAGCATAGGCACAGCATGGCATTTAACACAGTACTGCGCCCATCTGTTAAGTTATTTCTAAAAATGTGAACAAAGAGGAGAAACAAAACAGTGACTGTGCTTCAAGTATCATAAAAAAGCTGTGAAAAGTTACTGAGGTAAT
Source organism: Naso minor (assembly GCA_029874875.1). Classification (NCBI taxonomy): domain Eukaryota; kingdom Metazoa; phylum Chordata; class Actinopteri; order Acanthuriformes; family Acanthuridae; genus Naso; species Naso minor. The sequence goes on from JAQFJB010000016.1 coordinate 8,230,332, forward strand.
GTTATTTATCATCATTATCAAGTAAGCAACATTATTCCAAAACTGACAGTTAAATATTTTACATTGGTTTTAGCATCTCCAGATTTCATGTGCCATCTTGCTGCAAACCTCTTAAATGAGACAATGTAAAGCACATGTGTCATTAGGATTTACAGCCTCCCAAACACACTAATTGCCACGCAGTTTGATAACAGTCTGTTTGTGTCTGTGTCTGCAAGCTGCCAGCAGGTGCGACGCTATTCACTTGTGAGAGCCAAACATCACAGTCCCGAGTTTGACACCATTGTGTCAAAAACTCTGTGCTCAGCTCGTCAGCTCTGGTGCGCTGTGCCCAAACAAGCCAGCTAAAAATGAGCATTTGGGAAATGATCTGCCTTTCGCCCCCCTCCCCCCCTCTGTACCAACAGCTGCCTCGGTGGCACAGGGTAACGTCACTGTCAGACGAAGATGGAATTAGTTATATAATACATGTCTATTTAGAATTGGCGTCATGCAAACCCAAAATAAGATATGCTTTGAGTGGGAGGAGGTTTGATATTTCAGGTGCATTTGCATACATCTGCAACAGTCACATCGATGCTGACGGGATATTACATTTACCATGTGAGTTGTCTCACTGAGGAATGCTGCCATCCAAACTCAAAGACTCAAATTCTAAAAATCACTTTATGAAGCAGCAACTTTTACTTATGAGTTATGAGCACAGTTGTGAAAAATGGGAACGTGTCGGCGCTTAATAAAACCGACAGCTGCTCCTTCTCTTTTTCATGTCATTTCTAATTATTTTATAAATAACCACATTTTTTATCCTCAGTAAAGTTTTGTCCTCTTCACATTAGTAGGCACTTAAAACATGTTCTCGTCCGTCTCTCTCTTAGATTGAAGAATGTGGAAGGCTGCTGCGGTGGCAGTTAAGAATAGGTGAGCGCAGACTTCATCTTCACACCGTACCTTTTCCCCGTCTGCAGTCAAAGCCCTCTCATCAGCGGAGTTCTCTATCATGCTGAAAACTTTCCATCACGCCGAAACTGCTCCTCCCTAAAGGCTATCATTATCTGCTCAGCATGCATAATGTTAATCGTTCAAATATCTCATCAACACAACAGGATAAGCATGCTGTCAGTGCAAAGACAGGAGCGAGGGAGAGTGCCTGGTAGACAAAAAGCAATAGGACGTACAGTTTGAAGGGGGGGGGAGCATTCAGGGCGGAAGAGACAAAGAAGGTAAAGAGTGAAGGATCAGATGAGATGATGAAATTGAGTATGAAACAGGAAGATCCATCGAGGTAGGACAGGAAGAGGGAAAGCACTTTAAGACTGAAGTGGGTGAATTAAATGAAGGGAAAGGGAAGGAGGGCAGCTGCTTCTGCCTTCGGCACTGTTAGGAAACTCTACGCCACTGTGTTCCGTTCCTTTTCCCAGTCAGCTTTGGAGAAGATGATAGCATTGATCATCTTCTGGCTGCCTGCCAAGTCAAACGACCATGCTCCACCTGGAAGGACGCAATGCTGACCAGGGCCTCCCTGCCCTTAAAAACCTGACCACTGTTCCGCGCCTAACTCCAGCGGCACAACCACCAGGTCAAGGTCCTGATGGACTCTGGGGCCAACGGCAACTTCCTCAGTCCGGCCGTGGCGCAGTGTATGGGGGTAACTATCACCAGATTCGCAACCTTGTCCTCGACCACCCGGTTACTCTTC
>JAQFJB010000016.1:8316499-8327401 GCA_029874875.1 Naso minor
CCCCCCCGTGCAGTGTGTTGTCACACGTTATCATCGCTTAGAGAAGGTGAGAGGAACTAAAACGGGAAAACAAAGCAGCAGTGGTTCCAGTATCAGAGGGTGATGTTTACATAAATTACATTGCAGTTTTAATTAAGGTTTTAAGGGTTTTATTAAAGATAAGATCAAAATATGGCATAACTGTGCCTATGCAAGCATAATGATGCAAGATATAACTACCGCACTGTGATTACAGAGGCTTTATTTAACACTGAATGCATCATTTACCTTGTTTTAACATCTAGAGCTGAGGTGGCAAAATGCAGAGAAAATTCTGCACCTCACGTCATGCCGTTCGCAAAGCCTTCATTCTGAAAAGCTCCCCTCGTATCTTAATGAACTACAGTAATGAACTGTTTAAAATTATGCATGCGATTAGAGTTTTGTTGAACAAGCCATTTGAGTACGAGACATAATAGCCCCCAATTTTATGGCTAGATTTACGGGCAGTAATCATCTCAGAGTCCCCTCCGCCAAATCTCTTTCTGTGTGACTGGTGTTCAAGAGCGATTATTTTTTTGTTAATACTCCTGTAATTAAATGCATGCTTAGACTCTGAGTGATTACAGTTCCTGACGAGTAATTGCTCTGTGGCTCGGATCATTGCGAGAATGATAATCAAATCTGCAGAGTTTTGTCCGCGTGTCCTGTGAACAAGTGAGTGGCAGTGAGTCACTGGGTAACAGTCGGATGATGGTCCTTTAGAACTTTAGATGACTGTTAGGGAATTACCATAAAGTTCTGTGTCTTCTTGTGTGTTTTAATTTAAATACCCTTTTGTGACATTTATCTGAGACCACTTATTAACACTTGGAAGAGTGAAACTGAAATGCTTCTTCAGTCGACGCCTCTGAACAATCGTGACTTCGAGCAGGAGCCGCCTGGCAGCTTCAAGCGTCATACAGCAGTTTCTAGACACACACACTGCCCACATATGTGAATGCATGTTTAAAAACTTCGCACAAAAGTTGCCTCGGCAATTTGCATAAGCACTTTTAAAAGGATGGCACTCACAAAAGCTGCTATGAATTCCACTTTTCAGTTGAGAAACAATACCAAAGCCGGCACATCAATAGCTCTTTAGGAAAATTTGGAGGCGAGAAACATCTTGAATAGCTGCCACAAAAAACAGCCTAAAAATCCCTGAGAGAAGATCTAAATATGAACACAAAGTGAATGTGGCTGATTAAACAGAGGTCCCTTCGGTAGATCCCCCACTGTTTTTTGGCTGTGACATTTTTCAGTAACCTGGAAGTAATTGCAAGTCTCAGCTGTCAGTTCGGCTCTGTCGCCGTGCCGTTTTAAACAGTAGTTTGTGCTCTGCAGAAAACACCAGGCATCACCTTGATGATGCTTGATGTCCCACAGCTTTATCACCTCAGCGAGGACGCAGTTGGATATCATGTAAGACAGTAAAGGGGTCGCCAAAGATGGGATTATGAGGGGGAGAAATACAAATGGGCTTTAAAAATAATAATAATAATAAAAAATTAGGAAAAGGGATATTTAAGTGTCAGTTGCAAAGCTGAAATTTTCGAGTATCATCAACTTGAGGACGGGCTAACATAATAATGATGTTCTTTTTAAAGGAGCAAATTTGCTAACATTGTGTTACAGCAGCAAATTGCTCAGTTCATGTGCAAGAGCATAAAGCAGCAATTAACATGTGATTCACTGAGAAATCCTCCAAACACGAGAGCATATCCCTCGCTGTTTCCTTCTAGGGGAAAATTGGTGCAAGTCTGCAGCAAAGAGAAAGAGGAAATACTCATTTATAAAGAGGTTTTGGTGCAAATTAAAGAGGTGAAAGACACTTTTAATTGGATTTGTGATTAAGGGAACAAAGATGAGACATACTGAGAGTTTCTTTAAACTCTTTAAACTATGGGAGTGCAGGTTGAAATAAAAGACGGGACAATATTGATTGAAGTGAAGGGCGATAAGAAAAGCTTAAGTTTAAGGGATGTTATGGTATCTCCAAACTTTACTGCAATAATGCTAACTGCTTTTCATGAATAGTTTTTGGTTTTGGGAACCTTATTTTGTTTTATTTTATTTTTTAAACTTTCTTGCCAAGAGTTATATGAGAAGATTAATATCAAGTAACAGCCAGGAGATGGTTATTTTCGATAATCTGCCAAATCTGCCTACCAGCACCTCGAAAGCTTACTAATTAAAATCTTATATCTTGTTCTTAAATCTGCACAAAACTGACTCAGAGCGATAAGTTTGGTTTTTAAAGTGGAATGAGAGTACTCCTATGTGCGCTGACTCTTTCCTGGCCGGAGGCAGCAACTTCCTGGTAGTGTTTGGGTATTTGGTTACTGTTTAACGAGCAGTTTCCCCTTCTTGAGAGCAAAGCTGTCCCTCTGCTGGTTGTAGTTTCAGGTATGAGATTGGTATTAATTCTTCTCTTCCTCTTGGCCAAAATTTAAAAAAAAAATGTGTTAGCCTGGGACTAGCGTAAGTCACATTTCTTGTGATTCCTCCTACACCTTGTTTCCGCGTGGGCATACTGATGAATAAAGCGTTGTATGGAGTTCGGATCCATGTTTAACGTGATCACATGGGTCCAAGTAATGGTCCTGGGTCTGCTTGTCATTAGCGCTGATCATGACGGAAGTGCTGTGTGCGTGTGTTGTGACTTCCAACATTGTACCCTCCGATTAGGATGACAAAGTGAGGGCCTAGAGATTAAAAAAAACCAAAAATACTCACAAAAGCCTAACAGGAGAGAGCATTTTTTCCATAGCCATTATCCATGCTTTTTCCATCAGCAAAAGAGAGAAAACATTTAACACAAAACCTTTATATACAGTATTTTACTAACTTTATTTGCATGAGGATGGACCGTTAACAGATGTAGAAGAAAGCTATTATCATTACGGGTAATAAGACGAAAAGTTTTGTTTGTATTTCATTTGCCCCTAAAAATATCTATGTGCAAATGGAAAAAAAAAAAAGTTTTAGGAGTGCAGTGTTTTAGAAAAGACTGCAACCTACCATAATATTTTCTCTGCGTGCCGCTAATCAACCAAAAACTACAAGTCCCACGTTCCACATGCCACAATGCGGCAATCACAGTCGAGTTTTCCGTGATGATGAAGCCGGTGTCAAGTCAGTGAAAGGTGAGCAACACTAAGAAAAGTACTGTCTGCTCCACGGGCCCGTCATCAAACTGCTCGGCTCCCAGGCCGGCCGTTCCCTGGAGCACCAGCACAACAACTGGAGAGAACTCCAGAGATGTCAAAGAATCAAAAAGCTTGTTTATTAGACGCAAGAGGCGTCTCTTGGGTTTATATTCGTTGGCAAACTGTTGTATTGCGTCTCAAACTAAGTATTTTTGTTTGCTTCCTCAGATCCCGTGGAGGATTTTGCATCTAGTAAGCACGGCTCTACGTGTGATTATGATGGTATGTGCTATTGCACAGATGTCTGCATTTGCATCATGCACTCAGTACATCTTGTGCGCGCACAAGCACACATTCAGTATAAATATGTATGTCATAAATTGTTAAAATCTTTTTTAGGACATTTCTTTTTTAACATTTTTTGCTCGTTAATTTCTTGCAATAAATGTTAGCATGGAGTTCTGTGTATTTAGCTTTTAATTAACCGCTTGCCAAATTTTCATGCAGTCAGAGCTGAGTGGATTTATAATTTAGGACAAGCTGACCAAGCTGGCAGGATAACCCATGCAAATGCATTTATTACAACTGGGTATGTACATAGTTGTAGTGCAAGCTTAGTGCAACCTGCAGTTTGACTTCTAATTGCTTCAAAGGTCTCCTCCCTCTCCAGATTGTCACTAGGTAACAAACAGCCTTTGAAAGACTGGCTTTTGTGAACAATGCCTTTTGTTCTCTACCATCTTCAGGCATCCCCAGGGTCCGAGCCCCATCTCTTTGACCCGTTTCTCTCTCTCTATATTTTTTTCCATCAAGGCTCACTCAGCTGTATCTGTCTTATTTCAGCTCGCAGACCCTCTGGGATGCTCTCATTCCCATTGCTCAGGCTACCTTTGATATTGTTGATACCTCCCCTGCACACAGGTTGGGAGATAAATATATACCACGGGCATATAGTAGGAAATTTCATAACTACATCTGCACATACAGTATGAAAGCTGGAATTCTCTATTAAACACTCGACACGCAGCCAGCTGCATGTAATGACGGGCCGGCATGAAAAACGCATTTGCTACGCGCTAAATAAATTTGATTTCATGTTGAGATGAATTATCTAGCTCCAATTTTATGCATAAAAAAAATCCACATGGCCAAGTATTGCATGTAAACAGTCTATTTATTTAGTGAAAGTCAGATGGAAATTGTCAGCTAAAGGTCTGATGTAGAACACAGACTTATTCATACATTAAACCTGGGATTTCAACCCCGATTACTCATGTGCTCCATAGAGGACACGTAGAGGGAGTCCAAAACATGCAGTGCATTCTAACGATGTTTCCAAAAGCATCCTTCATTTTAATGTGACAACGCTTAAATCTTTTTTTTTTGCATGGTGCTCGAAAAACTCCAGGTGAGACCCCACCAACAGAGGCAGGAAATAGCCACCAATGAGCTTTACATATCTAAACCCTTTCATCTCTCAGAATGCAAAAGCAACACGACTTGACGCGATGTAATATCTCGGGTGTAAGCAGCAGTAGCAGTGCATCATGATTAAATGCTTGCGTGGGTTGAAGCGAATGATCTCTGCATTTGTCACCAGAACAGAGCTTAGCGTCCATCAGAGCTGCCAGCGGAGGTGCGTCTGCCACTGAGTGGGAACAGAACAGGCCAGATTGTGTGGGGAGGGAGGCCTTGGCACGTGACCAGGTGCATCTGAAGCCGCCTCTGATCCTCCAATGTGCCGTCGAGCTGCTCTATTCCCCCAACACGACGCCAAACACCTGCTTGGCCCGATTGTCGGCCTGAAAGCTCCGTTATCGGCGTGGGCCGTCCGATTGGTGAGGTGCTCTGCTTTCATTGCGCAGGGGAGATTGGTGATTGAAGTCTGTCTGAGACGATTTTGGGAAGATGGAGACTTCATGCAGTCAGTTTGATATTTTGCTTGACAGCGTGAGAAATATTTACAGCACATGGACTCTTTTTGTGCAAGTTTAGCACACCTGTGTGTTGACGTAAACCTGCACGTTAGCTATTTTTAGTTTCAAGTACATGTCTCCCTCAAAAATACAAGAGAATGTGCTATTAAATGGAAATGCCTGTCTGTTCCTGTAAATGCAAATGCACTCTATGATATACTGGCGTCTGCTGTGGTGAACTATTAATGCGACTGCTTTCTATGGTAATTAATTGGGCTTTAAATGCAAGGGGTGTGGGTGACCATCAAAATGAGGCACGGTCAACAATGTGAGTTGTCTGTGATGGAATAGAGATGCATTTGACTAATGAGGAATTCTGAAGGGAGGCATCCGTCAGATGGAGAACTAATGCCTGATTCCCTCTCATCACCCGAAGCAATGGCAAGAGATGAGTGCGCCACACCGATATGACATTCTAATTGAAGGCATATTTCAGAGGAGAACAACAATATGCACGTTGGGGGCCCATAAGTATTTTTTGCCTCCATGTTCCAGAGCAGCACAGGGAATAGGCCTGTACCATATGAATGACTAATATAGTCTTTATGTCGAGCCTATTGGTGAGTCATTAAATGACAGGCCTGGAGTGACAGCAGAGATGTGGAGTTGTTGGGGCAGCAGGCAGCTTTCAGAGAGGCCGATCACAGCATTTGGCAGGAAAGTAATTGATGGAATAAAAACAAAAGTGACGGGAGTTGTTTCGGCACGACGGCGACAGCGAAGGCGTGTTAGACAAAGATGTCTGAAGTGGAAGCGGGTTGGGGAGTAGGAGGGGTGGTGACAGATAAATGAGGCCATCGTTCGCTGAGGGAGGAGGAGGGGAGGAGAGAGTTGCTAGCGAGCTCCCTCGCGATCTGTACCTGCCAAGTCCCTACCCTGAACAGCTGCTAGCAACTCTGTGGATGTGCAGAAGCTCGCTCCCTCACCGCATCCATCTTTTACAGCTTCTAATCCAACTGCACTGAGATCAGTGCGAGGTGTTTGATGCAGCACTTTGCTCCCACAGAACTGTGTTATTTCAGCTTCATGACACTCATGCAGGATGCATAGATGAAGCACAAAATCATGTTAAAGCTAACACCTTCCAAATGCAGCAATTGCTATGATATACTAGCATGAATGTCTTGAATTTCTAACATATATCACTTAAGACTGCAAGCTGCATGTGTGCGGAGAAAAACATTAGCTTTGGGAGCTGTTTAACGCGTTCAACACTTATATGCTGCCATGTGTTGTTTTGAAAAACTCACACCTGCCTTGCTACACCAGAAATAGCTTGACTATTATTACTATGTCTGCTTTAAGCATCGGTATGCTTTGCAAAGTGCAACACTCCTCACTTGTCATGCATCTGATGCGCCTCACCCTCATGCCCCCACTCACAAAATGATGGTCACTTACAAGCTGCCGCCTGCCATTCATATCCGCTCTCTGAGTTGCACCTGCAGTGCTGTTATATAACACGCCCGTCAGCATGCCCTGCATTGGCAATGATGCCCTGCCTTTAAAGACCCTCTGTCCGGGGAGCACGGCGGGCTCTTATTCATAAACTGAAAAGGGTTTCAATTAGGCGTTTGTGGCTCGCCTCCCGGCGGTTTGCGTGTTTAAATAAGACGCCTCTGTGGGGAAGACGATGACGGAGCTCTCTTAAAAAGCGTCAGGAGAATAGAAAGCAGGAGATGATGAAATGCATCTTCATATTTACAGTAAATCTTGAGGCTTTAAAAGGTTTTTGCCACATTGTGGAGCTGCATTTTCTTTTCTACAATCATAGCGAGCCTGATCAGTGACAGCTCTTTGCATTCTTTGTTAAGCTGCTTATATTTTTTAAAATCTTGCGGTAAAATTCATGTTAACCACTCCAAATCTTTGTGACTGACATCCTAATTTGAAGTGTTCAAGTCCAGGCCTCCTCTGACTCCTCTGCTTTGAACGGAAGCCAACTCTATAGTAAGTGATAATGAAAACTCCGCATCAAGACGCAACACTAACCAATTAAATCTGCGACAAAAAGAGGTAGAACGCTGCCTGACTGTAACCCAGCTGTGAGCACAAAAGAAGAATGAAAGATGATAAAAGCCGAGGGGGGAAATCACTCATGCCACTTATTATGGCGCTCTTTAGGAAAGAACCGCTGCATTTAGTCACCAGTTCACACCATCTCCAGTACCCAACTCCTTTGTAGATCCACAGGGCACTTCAAACACGGCCGTATTAAGTGGGATCAGGTCATCACTCTGGCTGTGATTGCAGCAGAGCTCTGACTTGAATAGATTGCGTTGACAAGCCCTTTGTTGTAACAGTGTTACTGCTGTGACGTAAATGACTTGCATATAAAAAAACACAATGCTGTATCCTTATTTAGACGTGTCCCAAAAGAACAAGAATGCTTGAGATTCAAAAGGAGATTTTGTTATCAGATCAAGACACAAGCTAAATGCCCTCGAGACCAAAAGAGATGTGCCAGCTCAGCAAAGACATAAAATGCAGTTGCCCATGAACAAGTCAACCCCTCAAAGTGTGAAAAATTCACGGCATTTGGTTCCTTCTGTTGCTCTTCTCCCGCATACAGTCCACGTCTTTGCAAGAAGAGTTTGCCAGCTTAGTCTGTTTAATAAGCCTAATTGCCAAAAGTCATCCTGTGTGTGGTTTTGTGGTCACTCAGAGGAAGAAAACAGCTTGGCTTTCTTCTTCGCATCTGGTTTGACCTGCCTGAACTCCACAGTCTGGGAAGTTAAAACAAATTACAGGTCAGAACCTTCCTTTAGAACAGATACCCAGTGTCCTTTTTCCTACACTCTCTAAATGATCAGTGTCTGGAAAGCAGCTGAACAAATCTACACAATTTTATCCCCAAAATGACCTTTTTATACAGTAAAAATTATTAAAATTGCATTGAGGCATTAGAAGTGAAAACTACTTGAGCTCTAATGTGTTAAAATGTTAAGAATGAGCTCATAGCTCTGATGCCTTAAATTATTAAACTAGCAATTGTGTCATTCCACAAAATTGGTACAATTTGGACTTTAGCGTGGACTTAAAAAAAACCCAAAAAAACCAAAATGGATTACTTCTCTTAACACTCCACAACATTAAGTACACATTTTCCCACCTCAGGAATCAAATCGCTACTATCATTATTGGTCATTATTTCAGGATATGGGTACTATTATTTTTTAACCTTGTTGTGGAAACTCTAGGAGCTTTCAGAATATGAATACAAAATGTATTTGTGAAGACATCAACATTTCCCTATTAATCTGATTTCCCTGACACTAATTCAATAATTGTACATGTAAACAATAAATAAAATCTCCCATTTTTTGATGTTCTTAAGTCTAAAATGGGCATTTTTTTTGACTGGGACATCTTCATTTTTTGATCTAAGATCTAGTTTAGCGTAAGAATTTGAACTATAAGCAAGATTCTTATGATTGATCCAAACATTTCGGACAGAATTCAACATTGAACTTTACATAAATGTTCATCAGCTAAAAAAAAACCCCCACATATAAATGATTATTTTAATGTTTTTTACTTTTTAATTTCAGCCTTTTTTCCCCTGTTTTTTAGTAGTCATATCCCAAGTACACTTCAAACAAAGGCCATGAGGGACCTGACAACGTGGGTAATGTCAACAAAAAACAAAAGCTTTGAAAAATTGATTTTGGTGACAAAAAGATAAAATACACTGAAAGAGGACAGAGGGACTCAAGTCATACCAGTCCGTTGGAATGACTCGATTACTTTTCATTAGCGGACAGAATGTGGAATGAGGCCAGTAGTAACACTCAAAACAAAGGACAGCGGATGGAATGATAGGATTATCGAGGGTCAAGCTTTGGTTTGTTAAAATATGCTTTGATGATTGACGCAACTCACAGCAAAACATGTCGCCTGCCATCAACTGGGGCCAATTTTTGCGTCTTGCTGTCATCATGCAAAAGCTCCTGATTTGTAGGAAATGAACAAGGTTTGCCGGTTGAAAACAGACCTTAATACTATTTAAATAACATCACTGTCGTGGACAATACATAGTGGCAGCTTACACATGCTTGAGCAGAGAGTCTTCGATGACAGCCCTTTATTCACGACTCTAATGCGATGGAGCTCTAAACCATCAGTGCATCTGCATTTAGATCTGCCACAAACAACCCTTTCTCCGGATCCCGCCGTCTATTTGCATAATTGGAGATTGCAGCCAGGCGCTTGTTATTCATTGACATGACACTACATGGAGGCAGATGGAGCGATGTACTGAACTGACTGTTCCAGTTTTCTGTAGGGTAGGGGTGGCGACGTCTTGGCGAAAAAAGGGACCAGGAGAAAACAGCCCTGCCACCCAACGCTACAAGCAACACGACATCTCAAGTCCTGTTTATTTATTTATTTTTGAGTGCTGGATTGTAAATTGACATGCAGGCCAACATCTACCCGTTTAAAAAAAAAAAAAAGGAAAAAAAAGAGCCTTGTGAACTGCTGGAAAACAACTAAGCAAAATGAGCCCAGTGCAGTTTTCCCCAGACAAATTTGAGACTTAAAAAACGAGCCGTGTGCGGTTTGCCGGCCAGCAGGCCTCTAAATAACCTGAAGTACACAGAGCACCTGACTGAGATGAGACAGCGCTGACTGACTGACACATCCATCTCCCCTGCTATCTGTCTGACTGAGGGAGGGGAGCGATTGCGAGTCCCTCATGCATGAAGAAGAAAGCACTGCTTATTAGTGTGGGGAGACAGAGAGAGAGAGAAAGAGGGGAAATGAAGGGGAGAAAGAGAGATTGCATCGTCTCAATTTCAGTTTGATGAAGGACACAGTGTCTCCTGGTCGAGCAGGAATCTATGTCAGGTTGGTTTGGTTAAGACTTCAAGAGTGTACAGTGAATGTGTGCCGTGAAATGGTTTGCAGATGCTATTCTACAGTAACACTGAGCAGGGTGATATCTTTGGCCCTTTCATACCTTTATGATGAAACGTAAAATCCATGTTAATCCATGTATCCATAATCAATGCATTGATTTTAGGCGCTATTTAAATTTATTACACAGCTCTGTTAAGTGCTCTATTCTGATTGGTCAATCATGGCATCCTAAGCTCTGTTATTTCTGTATAGTAGACCGTTGTTAGGGATGTCGTTTTAACTGACTCTTGAGGTTCACGTTCTGTCGTATTAATCCGTGAGAAGTCTTTGGACGTCTATGGACGCAGTTCCTTCAACTCTGTAGCAGACCACTTTTTTTAATCTAAGGGATTAAATAGAATCTTAATCATTAAAATTATATGTATCTATATTTTGTCAGTAAGTAGCCATCTAATAGGCAGGATAATGTAGAGTGAGTGGGTCATTATAGCGACATAAACCTCTTCAGGGTCATGCAGGACACTGACACGTCATCCTGTTGGGGTTTATTTCTCTACAGTGACCCACTCATGCCACATTATCCCTAATTTACACCGGGTAATGAACGATTGTCATCACATTATTGTTGGATCTCAGTATGAAACTTAATTAACCAGGTCAAGATAACAATCAAATAAATCAGCATTAATTTTTAATCACTTTTCGTTAGGCCAACTTATATTAAAGCCACTACTTTTGGCTTTCACTAAAAGCTTGCTTAAAGAAACAGGAAGTGGCGGAGTTACGTGATTTTTCAACTGTTGCTGTTTCTATTAAGTCCATAGTATGGCACAAAACAAGGCAGCACAACTTTGAAAAAAATATCTAATTGCGATTATTTGGTCTGATATTGCAAT
>JAQFJB010000016.1:8434095-8446409 GCA_029874875.1 Naso minor
ACTTGAGAATCGGGGTCTAGAAATGTGTTTCAGAACAGAGCAGGGTTTTGCCCACATACACACACACGCACCTCCACAGTGCTTACTTACAAACTTTTTTAGAAAAAGACGGAGCATCACATTCTGCATCCATGCTGTGTTAAAAGTCGGGAAAGGAGTACGAGTCACATCAATGTGAGTATCGTACATTACCTCATCCTGGGTTACTCCAGGACAGCGCATCCTGCTGACAGGCAAAACCTCATTGTCTTTCCTTACTTGTGCAGCGAAGCACAAGCAGTGATTGCATTTAAGCAGCGCATATAATTGCTGACGTCGTTTGCTGTCTGTTTTTCACTAATGTAGAAAAATAAAAAGAATTCCTATCAAGATGCTTTCCTACAGGGATTTATGTTCTTCAAAGTACTGCATTGTTGCATCTCAGTGCAAAGGTGTTTAAGGTAGACTGGATCCCCGAAATGGCCCCCAGGTTTGAATAAGCGTGAGTGATGTATCTAATCCCAATGTCCACCCTCAGAGACTCAGACTCTTTGATGCTTATTTCCGATAACTCCGCAAGGGCTCTGGGCTGTCGGACTGTGGAATCAGCAAGTGCGTGAAGTCTCTAGATTCCTTTATGCACACTTTCACTTGGTTTTAGGGATTTGTGGAAGGAGTTGACAACAAGAAACTGAAATGTAAATAGTGCAATAGCGAGTGATTTGCAAGGGGTTTTGGCTCTGGCACGATGATAGTTTCCGAAAATGTTTTCATTTGATCTAACATGTCAAGTGCACATGCTGAAGAGACAGCAAACAAGAAAGAGCACTCTGTAAAATTAAGCATAAAGGAGCCTGACCTGATCTGCACGTGGTTACACCTAAAATCACAATGCTGTCTCATTCTTTCTGTTTCCATTATCGGACCTTATACCTAATCACTTCTTGCCCACATTGTGCAATTTGTTTTAAAACACGATGGACATGAAACTGCAGTATAGGGGAAAGTGATGTGTACTACTGCAGTACTCTTTCTGACTGCAGCTCTTGGCAAATGGTGATGCATCAGTTTTGCTGCCAGTGTTGGTGTTCTCTTTCTCTGAGTCTCTCTTAAGGTTGACCACACTTTGGATCTTAAAAGGATATAATTACCCTCAAATCATTTTGGAGCATTTTTGACTGTAGTCGGCATCGTTTCGGATCAGGACCAGATTCCTCCATTTTGTGAAAACCCTTTAGTTTACGTGGAGCATAATGTGAACACAGAGAGGTCCATTGCCTTCCTGTTACAGACTAAAAGACTCACTTTTGAAATAGATTTTTGTTAAATAATGTGGGCGGACTTTATAAACTGAAATGCAAAGTATTTATTTTTGGTTCCTGTTGCTTTAACTGCCCACATATTAACATAAATATATGCATTGTAATGTTATATTTATGAAACAGACCTTTAGCTTTAATGAATTTAATAGAAACTTACGACTTTTTTCTTGCGTCATTGCGCACCACCACTAACAACATGACGAAATTTAAACCTGAACAGATGGAACAATAAACTCCTTGCTGTATCTATTACTAAGGTGTGATGGAAAAGACATAAGAAGACCAAAAACACCAGAAGAAGACTTGTTCCTGGAGAAGAGGCGTCTCGTGAACATGATGTCTGTGACAGAAAAGAAGAATAAGTAGGGACATGAATGAAAGTGAACTGGCCAACAATGCCATTGATAACAGAAGTTAAGGCTTCACTTCGAGTTTGATTGCTGACATTTAAAACCGATTTGCACATTGGGACGGTGTTGATGTCCACTATTTTTAGTGTGTCTCTTTTTATTTTGTTCAAAGTTAGAATGGTTAAAGTTAAATAGTCTTTGAAAGAAATGAATGACGTTAAAGTCAGCTACTTTGCACAGAAACAGCTGCCAGAAAAGGCCTTTTGAGAGGCTATTTTTTATACTTTGAGTGCATTTCAGAGCCTAAACTTTACTTTTGTTACACTAGTATCTGTACTTTACTAGATGTAAAAATGTGAATCCTTTTGCCCTCTCTGCAAAGGGATATCTAAAGCTCGGGCTATTGTGGCTACTGGACTTTAAATTTGATAAGTGATTATTCTCTTATTCAAGAAAAAAAGCCTTTTAAAATTGCATTTTAGCTTGTATGAAAAATTTAACATATTCCAATTAGAAAACAAGTCACTGGATTAGCCAAAGGGAGCCCCCTGTTATTCCCAATTAATATGCGGCAGTGCTATTAAGCAACTTAGTTCCTGTAAACAATGTACTCATTTTCAATTAAAGACTGGACGTTTTGAAAGTCAAACACAAGCATAAACCAACATGAATTTCTACGTAATTGTGGCTATCTCTTCCTGTTTTTTCTAATAGATATAAATCTGACAAAATAACCAACAAATACAGAGCAAGAGGGTGGCTCGAACAATACATGATGGATTTTGTTTTCATTGCAGTGCAGTAAACATGAAGTGCCGCCCTCGCCTCTCTCAAGGTTTGAAAACACGTTATTGATTTTACTGTTGCTGCTCCATGCGACTCGGTGTAGTGGCAGATTTCTGAGGGCACTGATGAGTGAAGGCCATCGACGTGGCCCTCTTGTGTTAGTGGGAAATGAACCCAATGGGGAAGCCAGAGAGCACTAGTCTGAATTCCCCCTGAGGATCTCAGTTCACGTGTTGTGACCTTGAAGGGGCACCTGTTCATGCCTGCCCAGGGTTCTTTGGCATGTATTGCAAATTAAATGATAGATTACTTAAAAATATTAAAATAAAAGCTTTGCTGTCCTCACTGTCTTTTTGCGCATTCAGCTCATTTCGCAGGGAGGGTGTCTGGGGTTTGCAGACGCAGACTCTTCCCGAACATCTGTACAGTCTTAGTTATGTGCACAGCTTCAGTGGGAAGATAAATAATGTTGTCAAACCAGAGAACACAGACTTTGCACAGTGTTCACTAAGGTTTAATCATTTATGCCTGTGGAAAGTACTGTACTTACTTTTTATGCATTTGGATTTTGGGCAATCTATTGGTAGAATATGTTTTTTATTAGTATATAATCACGTGAAAATAAGAATTACAATGTTTTAATTACATTAGAACGACTATTCATAACTACAGAGAGTGGGTCTTTGTTTGAGGAGTCCGCCATGTTGCAACGCCATGTCTCTATGTTAGCCCACAATGGACAAACCAAACAGTGGCTCTAAAGAGCCCCTTTAGCATTTTGAGGGATATTCAGACAGGTGCAGTCTGCATTTTCACGACCAGATGCTGCTAAATTTTACACAATGGACTTTTAAATAGATGGATATGCCCCTTTTCTTATGTAATTACAAAGCTCATGTCGGCCTGTGGAGCCTGTGTATCCTGTACACATATGATACTACTGATCATTATTTTTCTAAGATGAGACATATAGTTTAGATGCTTACAACTGGTAGTAACTGGTGTCAGTCATCTATTATAAAGGGCTGTGGAGTAGGAGTGTGTAGTAACATCATGCTTTTAGCGCTGTGAATCCTGATTTCTGTGTGTGTGTGTGTGTGTTTACACAGCTCATAATGCCACTGATCTGTCCCTCAGAGTAATTAAGAGCTTACCCCATGATCCACTCAGGCAACACAGGGGATTGGCTCCACTCAATACACCCAGGATTCCATCACCAGACTAGCAAACAAGGAGCCAAAACACTGTGAGTTATGCAATAAACATGATTTGTTTTCTTCATATTGTTGCCTTTTATGAATGGGACTGGTGAAATGCAGCAGGGGGCAGCTGAAGAAGTCAAATGCATGGATCTATTCTGGCACAGGGACATTATGATACGTTAAAGGGAAATTTAGGATGGAACAACTAAGTAGATTTTCTATGTTCAAACATGTACACCTATTCTCCCAATCCAAACTCCCAACTCTCAGTGCTAAGCTTAAGGCCTTTTCACACTGCCATGCAGCAATTCACCGCCTCCAGTCATTTCCATGAGTGAAGGGCGGCAGAGGAGAAGCAGTTTCGACTGTGGCAGTAGCACCAAAAAGTGGTTGCCGCCCACATTAACGCACACAGATTTTGCCTTGCCGCTCAGACTTCACCGTTGAACTTCTAGCAGCAGCCATCTGGCAGCAGCCAATCAAATTAAAGTGGGTGGGCAACACGGAGATTGCAGACAGCGCAAGCTCATCATGTTGTCTGAGTAATGAGAACTGTACAACACAGCTTTACTAATATACAAGGAAACTAAAAGAACATCTGGGCATGGGACAACATTCCTACCAAACTGCGAGTGGCAGTTCAATAACCTGAATATGTAGAAATTGTTGATTTTTTTTTCCTTGCTTCAGTATGCAGCAAAGAACAGAATTTAGCTCTGTAGATGGCACTTTCTTTGATTCTCCAGCTGGGTTTAAAATTCTTACTAAAGTTGCAAACCACAATCCATGAGAGTTTCTTGATGAGCCAATTCAAACTGAGTGTCCCCTTCTTTCTTTTGGTGCACTATCGCAAGTACACAGCCCCCGACAAACACCTTGTTTGTTTGAGTGACCGGGCATGTTGCTCACCCTTGTTGGAGCAGGCATTCGTTCACTGGCTGTCAGTACATTTTGCAAGCCTACCAGTTCCATAAGAGAAACTACACAAGAAATATGGTTACCATAGATAGAGATGGATTGAAGACATCTGGCTGCAGCTTCTTGGTCTTTACATCGCCATCTTGTTTCTTTATTCACGCGAGTTGGCTTTGGGTTTCACTGCTGGCTCTTGGAGGATTTAGACTCTGCATACCTTAAGGACGGGTTTGGCCCCTTTGCCAGTTCTTGATTCTTTCCAGGGTTGGCACAGTTGTGGCTGTCTTCCCTTGACTGAACATGGGCCCCCAGGTTCAGGTGCTGAGACTCAAGTGTCCTCTGGACTCGAGCGACAAATTTACTTCAAAAGTGTAGAAGCCAGACAGTGTGTATGTGTGTAGTAATGATGAAAGAATCGCCTCTGAGGTCACCTGAATCTGCATGCACCTGTTTTCATCCGCCCATGCACTTTATTTTCTCTGCTTAAGACATCACTCTACCTCTATATGCTCCTGCAGGCTATAATGCCTTCTTTATTACAAGCAATGCAAGCTTTCCGGGTGATGTCTTTATTATGTATTGTATTAATGTATGTGTTTTCTTTGGCTTATTTGACTGGAGGGTCTGCTTTCAGTCATTTTGAAGATTTCCATGCACACAGTAACATCGCTGTGGCAAATATCCTGGGAAGTTTAAGCAGCAGAACTAAAAACTGTAGTTATAAACTTGACAGAGGAGAGGAAACTCTCCGGAGGAAACAGAATTAAAGTTTTAGCTTCTGCAATACATTTTTAGACAGCGCTGACGGAGCTCCAGATTTATCAGGAGGACAGCTGCTTTACAGTTTCGCTCTGTGGACTTGGAGCGTGTGCAAGACCCTTTGGATTTTCAGAAGAACACAGAATGTTAATTAACATTAGATCCTGACCCATCCTGTTAGTGTGTTGGGAGACGTAAATAATCAATGAAGTTGTGCTGCTGTGGTTCATACATAAATGCGCACAGCATCTCTCTTAATGGGGAGATGCACTTATCCTTTCTGCTGCAGGGGGATCTCTGCATCTATCTAATAAACTCAAAAAAAGAAACCGACCCAGAACCTGTTTGCTGTTAATCAGAGGGTTAAGTCTCATGACCTGGCCTGCCCAGATCAGCACAGTTTCCAAATGAACCCTATCTATTATTTAAACGCATTCAAACTCACCATTGGCACCTTGAAACGAGCTAAATCCACCAGTTTTTGTTGTGAAATTATCCAACACGCCCAGCACCTCTTCTGTTTGAGGACGTCTGAAAATAACTCCATCCATAATGCATTTTCCCAACTTACTTAACCAACTAAATCGGCACAGTAGTCAAAGCTGAGAGATAAAAATCTGCTGCGTCTTTGGGGAACTTCTGGCTGGGCTGGTTCTTGATTTAAAGGGCTCGGCCCCAGAGGAGTTCTGGATGTCAGGGGGACAACTTTAGTACCACTGAGGTTCATTTTAGCTTTACTGTAACTCACTTTCTCACGCACTGATTGTTTTGACGTGTTTGCAGAAGCATGCAGTCTGTCGCAGTCTTGGTGGCTCAGGTTAGTTGAGCTAGATTCTCAAACAGAACAGCGTCTGATGTAACTTACACAGCACTGAAATAATAGTAGTTGTTGCAGTGCACACTGTATGCATGTCATTTGTGTGGTAATGTCCTCTTTAATTAAAACAAAATGGTCCCCCTGCTTTAATTTCTCACCCATCTTAGAGTGGATGGGAGTAAGTGAAACGAAAATACAGAGATCTTGAACTTTAAGTAGGACTTAAAGGGGGACGGGGCATTAAGTTGCCCCTTTGCCCTATACTTCAAGCGCCCTTGCCATAGTTGATGTTGAAATTACCTTTGATATCAGATGTGGTTATTCTCTCGTTTTGGAACTGATTATTGGTCCTCTGTGCAAAGCAGAGGCCTCTGGTGGTTAAGAAATGTGTGCAGTCAACTGATAATAGAGACCTAAACGGGGACCTGCACCCCATAGATGTCCTAAAAATTCAGTTGGATGTGTGGTTTGGCTTCTTCAGGCCTTTTTCCCATTTTGAAGGCAGTCACAGATGATGGTCTAAGTCGGACTGCTTGTGGTATTACATGAGGGTGCTCAGGCATGGTTTAGCCTGTCACTTGGTCCGCCTGAAAAATACAAGAGTGGCAGTCCCTTCTTTGTACTTCCCAGTATGTTTGCCTTGTATTAAGTGCTGCAACTCATTTAACTTTGCCTCTTTGAGCTTGTCAAGTGCACATATGGGGCTACTGTGGCTCAGCTGTAAAAGGAAACTGCAGGAAATTGTCACTTTTTTTTCACATTATTCTAAATATAATGTAACACCAATACAGTAGAATTCTTCAATATGACTCTCGTGATTTCTGTTTAACTATGACAAAAAATGTGGTTAAATCTGCTTCCAGTCTATCTTTTCAATGGGTCCCAATATAAAGTGCAGAGTTTATAATATACAAGCCCAAAAACTATATTTAAAAAAGAATTCCTGGTTTTCACATGCACTGAGTTCAACTCCCGGTAAAGGAACAGTTTCACATCTTTCGGTCAACATTCATTACGCTACCATCGCACATTATAACTAGACATTAACTCTGCCTCCTTTGTAAACAATTCTCACTTGGCCTCTATAAAGGAATGGTTCTATAACTGCTGCCAAAATGTTGCACATAGCACTTTTGATGTAGAAAAGTAATAAAAAGTACAGACCGTTTTCCTGTAGAGGATGAAGTTACAAAGGCATCAGACACATTCGGTTAAAATGCACAAGACATTTCAAGAGACCCATTTTTTAAAAAAGGGCTTTTGAGAATATTACACCGACTATAGACGTGGAAAGGTGGGCTTTAAAACTTTATGGCTTGCCTCTTAGCAGAGGGCATTGCCTGAAATCAGTTGACACAGTTCGAATCAAGAAATGTTGATTGTTAGTTCTTCCTGTTATGAAGAAGGAAGAGCTCGGCACGAACAAGCTCGTGGCTACAGATAGGTACTCGTGTGTATGTGCTTTCAGACACACACACTAATACATCCGAATCGTCCCCTGAGCTCCCACCAATTTGAAACAGGCAAGGTTATTCATAAAGAGATAGATGTTCCTTTTTGTTTCTGTTGTCATTTGACAATCCATCTTAATGCATGATAATACTTGACTGTTGGGTTTTTTGCGTGCGCCAGGCTCCACACGAATGCATCCAGTTTGTCTGTCACGGATGGATGATGATGAAGACAAACTGCTGCTCATATGGAGCTTACTGTACTTCCTAGTGGTCATAGAGGTGAGAAGAGGCCATAATATTTTACACACAGGGAAGCGGTCAGGTGCTATTTGTGAGGTTATCGTAGGGAGGCAAGATTAAGGTTAAGGGATTTCAAATTTTTATGTTTCTTGGTGATAAAAGCTCCTTGAATCCTCTCAGAAGACGTAATATCGGTTGGATTAATTTTCTTATGCCACTAATTATACCTCGCATCTGCTGTTTGCACACTTAAATAAGAGGGTTTATAAGGAACCTCTTAATGGAAAGTTTATTGCTATTTCAATTATAGCCACTGTTTTTTCCCCCCGCTAACATTTAGCTTTGACGATATACGAGACACTTATGGAAAAGGTGAGTCTGGCATGCTAAATATCTTGCACCCTGTCAACACGGGGCGTGACTGGTATATGGTGAGGCATTACAATGTTTCCCCCTTGATACCAAATCAATACCCTGACATGTGTAAGCGAACATGCCTTGACCATAATGCCCTTTTAATTAAATGTGACGCCGTATCTGCTGAAATTGCAGTTGCGCTCGGCTCGCAGCATCTTAAATTGGCAAGTGACAATATTGATAGTTTATCTATAACATCTCACACTATACAGGACATTTCTGTGGAGTGTGTGATTTTCATGAAGCTCGTCTACGGGGATAAATATTTTTCGAGAGAGAGAGAGAGAAACTGTGTTTGTCTGCAATTTTTGTTAGACTTCTACATGAGGTAGATAAATGTGTAAAATGCAATAATTTAGCTTTTTGCTGCAAAATCTACTTTGTAATCCACATGTGTGACTGTGGTTTTGGCTGTGACAGATTTTTACAAGAGTGTGAAAATGGCATGCATTGCGAAACACTCAGCTCCCTTTATAGTCCCGTTTTTTTTGTAGAGAGGCAAGCAGCTGTGCTGAAGTTGGGCACCTCTTCCAGCTGCCTTGCTAATGAATGGCACATTAGTGGGTTGCAAAACTTGCATTGTCATAATAGGCAGACATGTCCTCGTTACTGTATGTATCACCAGGCACAGACTGGGCTCCTTGTTGCCAGAGGAAAGGGAGACTTTTGGATATTATTCTGTCTCAGTGTCATGTTCACTGCTGCAGAAACGCAGAATTAAGCAGGCTCAGACTGAGCTCATTCAATAAGCGACTGCTCCCCGAAAGCAAAATCACAAAACAGTGACGTACGTTGATAATTGTTTGACATGACTAATTGTTAAGCCAGCATTACTCAGCGTGAACACTGGAGGCTCTGGATTATGATGGTGCACTCTGCTCAGCGTGACTTTAATAGCATTTTCCAACAACCAAAAAGGGGTTTCACAGCAGTATGAAAAATGTGCTATTTATGCTTTCTAATGATCCATTTTTTTAAATGGATTATGTGGCAATGGAAAAAAGTCATAATAGGTGTTTTCCCCTTTTAGCTTTGCAGCTTCTCTCACGGCTGCTCTTAATGGCTGTGCCTCTATCCCTTCAAATGCCTCGTTGACTGAGCGGAGCCATCATCCATCCTCCGTCCGGATCTCATTTGTCTTTTACAAACTGTGCTCATACATGTCATGTCATCAGCCTGTTTGTCCTCCCCCCTATTGTTTGGCGCCAATGAGCCCAACAGCCCACTGTGGTGCTGGATAAATGCAATCCTATTTGAAATTTAGCACAAGAGTGAGCGGGGTAAATGGAGATTAGCGGACAGTTGTTGCTGTAAACCACTGTCGATTTAAGCAAAAATGGATTTAATCTCAATGTATTGGTGCTGCTAAGCTGTAAAAAGTTTGGGCTAGCTCATTAGTTGTAATCCCCGGGACTGCTTATACGATTAGATAACATTATCACACTGAAAAACCTTTGATAAAAGCGCAACTGTGTGAATGATGCAAAATCTAGTGCCGTGTGATTCTTTTAATCCTTCCTATTAATGCTTGTACTCCCTGTGGTGTGTAGCCACTGTTCAGAAATACACAGGGCATAGCAGAGGTTTTATTTTGGCCGAGTATTTTGTAGCAAAGCATAAACAAACCATTTTTTAAGTTTAATATTGAGTAAGAGTGCTTTAGACACCTGTGTCTTCAGTGATCTGTCTCCATCGTTCTAAAACATAAGCAATAAAATTTAAATAAATGTGGTTTTCACACTGTTTTTGTGTTTATCTTTAGATTTAACAGTCTCTGGAACAATTCCTTGACACTGAATAAATTGCGCCTCACCCAGATATACTACAGCATCCATGGTTATCCTCAATCAAGTCACACAAAAAACACCTGTCAAAACAAACCTACTTCCACCATTGACGAGATGCAGCCGTTGCTCAGAGAGAAGGATGGAGGAATTGACCCCTGGGGGAAGTTGTTCAAAGTCAAGGTCACAGGAGAGATGTCAGCTACAAAGAAAAATCCATTACTGAGGCATGGGAAAGGTGTAATATTTGCCATTCTCAAATCAACAGCAGCTATTTCTTTCCTATTGGTCAGGTGGGCACCCTTTGGGAGTTTTGCGCGGCCATGGCAAGCTTCTCGGCCTGCTGCTCTCACAAAAATATGTGTGTCCGTATCAATATAAAGCATGGCATGCCTTTTGGAAAACGGAGAAGACTTTGAAGATACAGTTATGATGTTTTATGGAAGATGAGGATAATTGATACATCTTAAACACGCTGCACTGAGCTGAGGCATCCTGATGCAAAAGGAATAGAGCCGGGCAAAATAATTTATAGAGTAGAATCAAAGCCTCTCCTAAAGCATCTTCGATAAAAGCTGAACATTTCATGAAGGGAGCTCATAACAACCCTGTTGTATTAGACTGCATCAGTTTTAGCTCAGTAAACCTGCAGACAGTCCACATATCTCAGTGAGTTTTTGTTTTGTCACGTAAGTTCAGTCCAGTGGGTTTATTTCGGACATGTGGACATAATACATTAAAATGCAAAACAAGGCACAAACATTTAGACACAAAACACGATATTAACATTCACATAACATACACAGATTTGATTATTAAAGTGACCTACAGCAGGACATTTTATATTTTGTATACATCACCGACTGTTCCTGAGATATTTGATGATTGTATTAAAAGTAAAGACATGAGATGATGTCTGAAAGTCACTGTTGGTGCTCTCTGTCTTTTAATATTAAAGCAACATTTTATAGGAATTCATTTCTG
Organism: Naso minor; assembly: GCA_029874875.1. Lineage (NCBI taxonomy): Eukaryota > Metazoa > Chordata > Actinopteri > Acanthuriformes > Acanthuridae > Naso > Naso minor. Next base: position 8,445,105 of record JAQFJB010000016.1, read on the forward strand.
TGTGATTTGGCGCGCTTGCAAAATTCCCGGTATTTTTCCCTCCTTGTGTCAAACATTCAGCAAGAGCCACAACACATGACGTGTAACTTAGCAAGCAGCTACTTAATCCTCAGCAGCAACAGGTCCATTTTTTTGTCTGTCTGTAGCCTTTTATTTAGCGTAGCTGTTCCCAACAGCTGCACTGGTTAGGGTTAAGGTTTTCAGCTCTTGCAGGTCCTCTCGCTCAGTCACTCAGTACATTTACATGCACATATACGGCTATAACTTGATTAGGTCATTGAATTGGACTGCTGTCCTTGTCCCAGTATACAAGTGTTGAAGGGGAATCGATTTATTGTCCAACTGCGCTAAGTAAGTGGCGATACACCCTGTTTAGCTGGTTGATATTTGACCTTTCGGTTAGCCAAGCAAGCTATAAACAAGTTAGCCAGCGGCTAGCAAAATTCTTGTTGAACTGTGAAAACATTAACAACTTTACAACTTTGTTTACATACTGGCTTTCTTCTACAAATTTATGCTGTTTGAATTCTGGGTCAAAGGTCACTGCGGGGACTATCGATTATGCGCGAATTGCTTCGGCCAGTCCAGGTACGGTTGATGTGTACACATGCAGGAGTAATTTGACTTCTAACCGCGTTATCTCGGTGTGTTAGCTCGACTTTGAGAAATTCAGTTTAGTACAACTTCAGTCTGACTAAAATGTTTACATGCGTTTTAAAAGTCTGGTTTTAGCCGGACTAACACAATAAATCGATTTTCTCTCATGTCATGTAAACATACTGAGTATTTCTTTTCTTCCATCAGCGTCCTCTTTACAGTATCCACACCTCTGTCATGACGTTTGTAGAGGCTGTTGATTCCAGTAAAAATGCCCACTCACTCGGCGCTGGTTCCAGTGACCACTCCGGCACTAGGCCTCCATCTGCTGGCGAGCCAAACCTCCTCTGATAGCGGGTCAAAGCCTATGTTGTTGTCAGGAACCACATGAATCACAGAGTTGAGGCAGAGCAGTCGAAGGAGAGGAAAAACCAGAGGACACTGTCTCCAGAAAATACGGCTTTTTTCACCATTTTTACTGTTTTTTTGTGACGAAGTAACATTGATTATTGCATTTTGGTTCTGAAGTTACATAGTGCAGAAAAAAGCTACAGGAGGGCCGTGTGACTGAGGCAGAGAGCCCAGTCAACCTGTAACAAATCACTCTAACAGTAAAATGGTTTAAAAACTTTTATTTAAAGGTGAAAATTTTGCATACTGTTGCTTTAAGTTTTAAAAGCTCAAAAGTGAAAGAACTCTGCATCTGCG
>JAQFJB010000016.1:8482753-8493785 GCA_029874875.1 Naso minor
ACAACCCCACAATAAAAAAAAAAAAAAGGACTATCCTTTTAAATTTAGGCTACTACGACAACTTGGTTCAGGTCAAGAAAGTTCATGATCACGGTTATAATAAACCAACACTGACTTCTGGTGGGAGGTGAAAATGTAAACATTAGTTTATAGTATTAAAGTTACACATTTGCTAATCTAAAAATCTACCCCAGCCTTTGCCCAAACATGCCACAGCGCTACTAAAACCTCAAGCCAATCCAAACTTCCCCTTTGTATTCAATGGAAGTCAGAAACAATGGATTTCTCAAAGGGAAATATGTAAGCATACGGGTTGCCTGTAGTGTTTGAACAAACCACAGTCATATTTCTGTTCTTTTTTCCTACTTTTTGTGAGATCTGTGATAGACTGTTGCCTCAAGTGACCTTGAAAAGAATTCACTCATAAAGGCAATAAATAAATGATCAAGTACATCGTACAGTAGCAAAACTACTGCAGTCTATCAATTGAAATTCATTGGTGTGTATTCAAAGCATCCAGTCAGTCACCGGTTGGTTTAAGGGATGACAAGCATTAAAGGCTCTCTGTCCTTGCTTGGCAGGGCCTTAATATTAATGTTACTCTTGCTCACCTCAAATACTACCATTTTCTTTTTAATCCTGTCTGGCTTTTTGAAGATAACTGCACCTTTAAGGGACTGAGCGTGTCTATCAATTCACATCAAAGACAGATGTCCGAGACATTCGAATACCTTGTCTGCCAATAACTGGTAGAAATTCCGAAATTTCTGATCATCATTATCTGCTGCGTCTTTGTTCTGTGGGCAAATGTGCCTGGAATGCTTCAAAGGCATGTTAATCAAGCCCTGTGTGAAGATGCCAGGAGACCAATTACACTTGCGAGCTGCACTTCAGCTTTCTCATTCCCCGAATCCTGCTGCTCAAACATGGTTATAGCCCAGATTTCTTTTCCACAGCGATGAAATAGTTGACCTTGACAAATAGCAGAATGTAGAAGATTTGGTAACATGGAAACAGTATTGGAGTACTTCAACCTCTCTGCAGCTCCTGTGGAAAGCAGGACCTGCTGTTTATGAGCTACATTGGTCTGTATTTTCAACTGAAGATAGACTAGCTTTGTTGCTCAAGGCTTGTTGGAATGCGACTGCAGATTGAATTTGCAGAAACCTCTAAAGGTGATTGGATGCTCTTCGTCACTTATTCAATGATTTAACCTGGACCTGGCTAAACTTAATAGCTGTATTCCAAGGCCCAAGAACATGATTCTACCTCCTAACTTTGAACAGAAACCATTTTTCTTAACTTTCATAACTGCCCAAGGTCGCCTTTATTATCAGACACCGTAACTGCTATCCAAGATGAGGAGGCAAAAAGCCAGTCTTTCTTCAGAGATGCAGCTTGCACAGAACAGATGTGAGTTGAACAACGTGCGCTCCATCCTTCCAGCTGTTTCTCATTTCGCTGCAGGGTGGACTGAGGAACAGAGAAATCCGTCACCAGTGGAAGCTGCATCCCAGTTGGCCTAAAGAAGGCACAGCCTCGTTCTAATCATTGTCTGTCCATCCATCTGCCATGAGATTGATATGCCTCCGGATGTCGTGAAAAGCCCCGGCATGCCCCTCGCGCCCGCCAGCCAGCGAGGGCCTGTCTTTCCTCTGCTGGCATTGCACTCTGTTCACACCAGGACAAACTTGATTTGACCAGAGGGAGGCACTTGTGATTGATGATTCCTCTACGTATCTCCAGCCACAGCAATCTGGCCTAGCTCTACTGCTGTGCGAATGCCTGTGTGTGGGTGCGCATGTGTGTACAGCTATCTCAATGTGACAGCGAATAAAAATTCTTAGGCAGTAGTGAGTAAGGATATTAAAGACAAAACCAGTTTGGATGTGCGCAGGGGTGGAAGCGCCCACAATAGCAGAGGCACATGTGCGGCTCCAGTTGTTCGCTTGTTGTTTGTGGTGCAACATTTCCCAAGCAAGTGACAAGCTGCTAGCCCACTATTTCCAGGCTTTGTTAAGGAAAGCTCAAAATGCCAACGGGCTCCCCTCACACCCACGGGTTTCCTCAGCTGTGGCAGTAATCAGCAATGAGAAGTGTCGTCCATGCCTTGTCGTCGAAGCCAGAAGCTTTCCACACTGCTTCTTCTTCATCTATTACTCCCTTTGTCTTCTTTCTGTTAAATGTCATCTCCTATCATGTTTATCTCCCATGGTCTTCCTCAGGCGAGCACATACTGAAGCACCAGTGCTCAGTCATTATTGTACAGCGTGGATTAACGCCTGCTCTTAATGGCAAGGTTTAGGATTACAAGTCAATAAGAGGTAGATGCACTCTGTGTGGACAAACAGGCACGGACCAAAAGATTTCAACACTCCAGGGAAAAATACACCGAGCATGTAATTAAGCACAAGAAAGGTGCAGTCACATGAGGATGAATATAAATGAACAGCTCTGTCAACCTGAGGTCAAGTAATCTGCAGAGTGGCTGAGTATGCAGGCTTTCAAAGCAACATGGGTCTAAATTATCTGTGCCTCAATGTCTGGTTCATCAGTAAAAAAGAGCAAAATTATATAATACGTCAAGGGAAATGTTAGAAAAATCATGACAACTTATGCCCCAGATGCAGACAAACTAGTGTACATCAAAAAAGAGGGGCAGCAGTCAAAAGTTGAAACCAACTAACCCAAGGGATCGACTGGGCAGATATAATATAAACTGAGGTTGACATACACAACTAATTGACGTGCAACCTAGTCTGACCTACATTTGCTGCAGTGCTTCTAATGATCCCTCAGCTTTTTGAAAGGAACCTCTCTTTTCATGGCAGCCTGGTGTTATTTTGTGTGTCCCTCCTGTCTCTCGCTGTGTGGGAACCCGGAGCCGAACACACACGCACAGAGAAGCACACAAACACACGTACAGAGGCACACAAACACACACCAACCTTAATGACATAAATGGCATGTAATGGTGATGATACAGAGCTGGAGGGAAAAATAAATCATTGATGTAATGTTTCCGGTGAAAGCCTGCGGAGGAAAGCCAATGCGAGGGGCTCCATCTACTGTTTGATTGCGTGAACTTCACGCTGAGTGTTCTGACAATGCTCCAGCTGACTCATTTCAGCTCTTCTGCCCGCACCCGAAATGTGACTGCCAGACTCAGCAATGAGGCTGTGTAATTTATACCTGTGAATTATGGATATACCAAGCAAGTGAAGGCCAATATATGTTTTATACTACGCTCCTCTCCATTTATTTTGGCTGGGGTTATGACTTGATAGCTGGCGGTTCTATTGATGATGGACTCCCTGATTTATCCGCTCAAGTCAGGCAGGGCCATCAATTAAGACGCCTCGCCAGGACGGACATAGCGGATGTACTGTCACCTGTTGTTTATGACTGACTGACTGTGCTTCCGCGAGTTCTGCTCACCACTGTGATTACTCTGGGACACGAGGCAGTAAAGTAATGTGCATTACCCAATTTGTCCCGCCACTAAACCGGCAGCATCTATTTTCCAGCTTCATTAAAACGCAGACTTCCTTTTATCCGATTATCAGAATTACAATAACTGTAAACTGTGAGGCAGTCCTATACATAGCATTGTTTTATAGCCTCATTTTATAACCTCATAGAAGTCAGGAACATATAATTTCTCACAGATAGACTGAAATGTATATACTATCCATTCCCCTGGAAGCCATCACCAGCAATTTCCTTCCTCTTTCATCATTCTAAATGCGTCTAAATGGTTTGGTTGAGGGAGGGGGGTGAACGGCAATAACCGCACCTTTGAGTCTGGAGGGGAATCTGGAATCTTTGATGCTTTCTCTGGCATGAAATGTATTTACAAATACCTTTGTGGGTGCAAATAAAAGGTTTAATATTTAATTAAGCCTGAGGGCATTTCACAGTAACGGGCACATTTCTGATCAATGGCATGATGGAGGAGTCTTTCCTCACTGTCAGTCTGTGTGAGGAGAAAGCCTGGCATCCTCCTTTTAAATGTTAGCACGCTTACGTACGTTCGTACGCACGGGCAGCACTTTGGGGAGGACAGTTAATCATGAAGCATTTACGATGTGCCTCCTAAAATGCTGAGCAGCCAACGAGAGCCATCGGATTCATGTTTGTAAACATTTGTGACTTTTAAAGGCTTCTGACTTCAGATGATTACCATGAATGATGAATGGCGGATGATGATGAAAAATGTATTTAGGCTCTCTTTGTGCCAACGCTGATGAAACTTTCATGATCCCTGTGGGGGGAAACCGGGCATGTCATAGTGCACTGTGAGATTGGATTGTATAATCGAGAGTCGTGGATCGCCGTAGCCTAGGGGTGTTTCTGAAGACCCCCCTTTGGTTCTCCATTTCCTGTGTGATAACAAATATGACTTCATCAGACATGCAAGCCTCCTGTTGACTGCTAAAATTAGACGTAGTTTGGTTGTTTGTGTTGATTGCTTTGATACGTGAATGCTCATCCAGACTTAATATGGATTTGTTTATTTTCCACAAAAATCAAATCCAGTGATCATTCTTTAGAATCTAAAGACATTGCAGAAAAATGCAACGTATTGTTGAGAAACGAAGGTTTTGTGTTGTTTTAGTTTTTCGATTGAAACAGTTTTTGAGCAAGCTTTAGCATCATAAAGAGACTCATTGTTGTGTGAGTCTCCCACAGCATTTTGCCATAATGCATTGTACATTGCACCTCTTTTCATACAGGCAGTTTCTTCTCAGAATTAGAGTTCATTCAGTTTGCTTTGTTAAACATAAGACAATGTAAAGAGGAGACATTTATCATGAAAATCTTTTCTCACAATTGAGCAAATTTGATATTTTGCATAGCTGTTATTCCCAACACAGCGTTCTTAGCTGTAGTTATGAGTATTTTTGACTGCACATTGCCACAACTCACTGCATTCCTTAAATAAGAATGCAGCATTGAATCAGGAGCTTTATTGTGATGATGATGGCTTTGCAAACGACCCTGGTCTTCGCTTTTATTTTCTAGGGGAGCATTTGTGAGACATTGGCTAATTTGGCTTTGACGTGTTTTCAAAGCACAGCAGCTAGCATCAGAGGGGAATTATTGACTAAACCTCACTGTTGTGTAAATTAGCACACCTGCTCTGTAGCGCTCAAGCCTTCATTGTAGTGTTATCAAAATACACAAAGCTTAACAGCAGCTGTCAAATCTTGGTGACAGCTGTCACGGAGGCAACACACTTTAGTCTGCCTTCTCGGATGCAAGATTATTCTGTGAAACTTTCTAAGTGCAGCAGCATGTTATATTTTTACTCCCTATGACAGCATGAAACCCTTTCTGCTTTAGTTTTAAATCGAAGAGATCCAGCCTGTGCTCTTGAGCCACACCGCTGAGGGGGGAAATGTGCTCTGCTTTGGAGACGTTTGTTTCGCTGCCACTGAACTGGCGTCACAAAGCGTTGATACCTCCGAGACAAGGCACAAAACATATAAATGCCCAATTATAGTTGCTTCAAAGAGGGATGCATTTAAAGATTAATAACTGAGCATTACATAATTCACGACGGTAGGTTATGTAAGTGGCCCAAATATGAGGAACAGACAGGGTATTGTCTCTAAGTTAAATGGCGGTGGGTGTGCCTTTGTGACTGCTTTTGAATCATCACAAATGCATGCGTATGTTGCCACGTGGCTGCTCTATTCTGTGCACATTCAGCTGCGTGTATTTTTTTTTTTTGGACAAGCGTGAACATTTCTCTGAAAGGAACATGTGTAATGAGCCTTCAACTGAGCCTTTAGAAACTCCAAAGTGCTCCGATGTCAAGGTGCGTTTTGTCTGCTGCCCTCCCAGACGATGGCAACCGCCTGCTCTGTTCTTGCTTCAAGTCAGCAAGAAGTCTGCTATGTCTGGTGTGTGGATGAATAGCTGAGGCACTTATAGTATTTCCCTTAGAACCAGTTTATAAATAGACTTTCCCAAGGCTCAATGAATTATTGCCCCTTAATGCCAGCCTCCACTGAGTCCTGCTCTGATACTATCAACATTAGTCTAATTTAAACTTTGTCTTACTTTCCCCAATCTTAAACATAAAACACCTATCTAGATGGTTTTCGTACACCAGGGAAATGGGAGAGTGTTGTACTTTTTCAGAAATGGCCATGAGATATGATGAAAAATGTAGACAGCAGTTTCTGTGAGACTAGGAACAGTCTGCTATTGAGATAAACTGTCTCAGCGCAGAACTAGAAATCTAAATTCAAAGTGCCTTGTATCCTTGGGCAGTATTCACCAACTAGACTTTGAGTGCATTCTCGGTCAAGTCTCCAACTCAGTTTGATACTTTCCAAAAATAATTGAGTTAATCAAGAGCAGAAACACTTTAGAATTTCCCAAATCACACTTGATGAATTTTTTAGCAGTTTATATTAACAGAAAGACAGATGGGGTTAGCTGAGTTTTAGGGTTTCATGTGAGTTCGTGCACCTGTAGCTATTCAGCCACTCCCTCATTAATGCTTCTCAGCTTCAAAACTACAGTCAGGCCAAAGGGACAAGTTCCAAACAAGTTGTTCTTAATCAAAGCAATGAGTTCTGACAATGAGCACAATCATGAGGGACCTAATCGTGCGCTGTATGCTTCAGTAGCAAACACTGCCATGATTAAAAAAAGAAAGTGGCTATGTCTAAAATGGGGTGCAGCATCTCAGTATCGGCTAACTGCTGCTCTCTAAACTCTTTGCTCTATCTGGCTGTAGCTTGTAGCTGCTGTTAACTTGTTAGCTCAAGCTGTGTAGCTAGCGACCTAATTAGCATACCAGCTAATACCACCTATGAACTCAGTGATTAAGGGTTTATTTTGGACCAAGCCAGAGTTGGCGATTGTTAAAACAGCAGATAGACAAACTGAAATATGCATGTAACTTCTGTTCCCTGATGGAGAGCAACAAGGAACAACACATATAATAGCCTGCGTGATATCCCAAACTATGTATTGTACTGAGTGAATTGATTGGATGGGAGCAGGATGATTTGGATTAGTTTTATTTTCTTTCATTACAGTTGAGTTTGAATGCAGTGTGTTTTCGTGAGTTCAAAAGGTAAAGAAGCTAGCTAGCAAGGTTAGCATGCTAACTTCAATAGATATCTCCGCAACACGACATGTAGACGTCTTTGATGTAACTTAAGAACTGTGACTTCTTCACGTTCTGTTGATGATAGGTCATTTTTTGAATATTTTAAACCTAAATTCTGGGCATATCTCACACATTTCTTCTTTAAAAGAAAAGTTGTATTTGGGTCTTGAGGGTAAAGAAGAAATGTACAAAGGAAACAATGACAAATGTGTGTGTGATGTAACTCCCTAATTAGTAGCAAGAACTCCTTTCACTAGATGTTATTTGCTGTCTGAGGACTGGATTTTTTTTTTTCCTTTTGCACTTTTTGACTAGCTCTTCAGCTCTGAATATAACTCATCAAGAGTGGGTTTTTTGTGGCAGTCTGCATTTCTTGGTTTGTAGTCTCATCTTTTATTAGCTCCCTCTTGTTTCATTATTATTTGGCTCAGTTTCCTCTGAGGTTTGTCTCTCTTTTTCTCCAACTCTCTCCTCTGTGTACACCTGCTTTAACTTGAGCCATTTTTAAAGAGCCCCTAATTCCCTCAGAAACCTGCATTTAACTCATGAGCACTTTTGCTTTGACCAAGTTAAAAAAAAAAAAAAGAGTAAAAGAAAAAAACAGACTTTACAGACAGCTCAGGTCTAGCCCAAATCCATCCAGTGACGGAACTTAAGCTGCTGTCTACCTAGAAAGGTACAAAAGCAGTTTGATCTTTTGACTGAGGATTACAGAATGGATGAAAGGGTAAAAAAAGACGGATGGATTGTGCTTTACTTATTTGGGTCGTTTCTCTATGAATTGCTTGAATGCTCTCTGTATTGTGACACAACTGCTCATCATGACCACCGAAAAAACATTTTATGAGAGATGGTTTGGATAATTATGGTCAAACTAAGGTTTGGTCACGATACCTATCTGTACTAATGACCTGAACTCACCAAGTTCAGTGCTTTGATCTTGTTACATGGCAACATTCTTGAAAAGTTGCCTGTAACAAGAATCACAGGCAGTCAGACAATGAGACAGAGTCAAGATTTATCACACTTACATAGATAACAAACGTAAGAAAGTAAAATTGTTACCAACATCCATCATAATGTGTGAGGTGTGATCAATATTCCTGCGTCACCGTGAACAGAGCGCGGCACATTAATGTGCTTATAACAGGAACGAGCAAAAACTTCTTCCTGGTTCATTTTGACTTAATACGATTGTTTCCACACTTTTTTGTAAACAAATTGTAATGTTGACATTCAGTTTACTTCAAAACAAACTTAGATTAACTAAACAAACTTTCTAAGTGTCTTGTAATTAAATGTCTTACCCCACTGGACACTGTTTAAACTTGTTTTCTGAAAGAAATGTCGGGCAGACCCACAAAAATAAGACCTAAGTTGTAATGAACAGGACATCCAAGTGGACATGCTGTGTAGATTTCTTTTTAGAATCTTTAAGCTTTAAATCTTTCTCGTTAACTCTCTTTGGTCCATCTACTGTAAGTCATTAACTGTATCTAATTATACTTTAGCTTGCTATGTGCACACTAACATTACCAAAATTCAGCTTAAGTTACATTTCAACAGCAACTAACAATTACTTTTATTTTTAATATCTGTTGATGATTTCCATTTATCGAATGGTTGTTAAGTTTTTGAAAATATTGCCCAAGTTACAGTGCATGCCCAGATATCCTGACTCTTAGTTTTGGTCAAACCTCAGAAAAAGACTGGATTTTAAATTTCCCATAATACAACTCAGTAGCATCTTTCATGGGGTCCTATTTGCCTACTACGTGGTCTCTTTTATCAAACCCACACCCCTAGTTCATAACACAGTCTTTCTGTTCAAATTTTTTGTGTTTTAGTGTCAATACATTCCCCCAGATGCAAATTTTTAAAAATACAGGATTATTTTTATTTCCTCAGTGTTTACTTGTATATGTATATAAAAAACTGTATATATTGTTCTTATTTTATTTTATTTCATTTCACTTTATTTTATTTTACCCATGAAGGGACTACAACTTTCATTTTCTTGTGCAACCCTATGTTTAAAAACAAAAAACAGATAAATTACCTTACATCTTGTTTTGCAGTGCGACTGAATTGATTCGCAGATGTTACTGAAGAATAGCAGCCAGTCAAATAAAGGAAGCACACATGTCCCGAATCTCAGAGTGTGGGTGGTCTGGTGCTGTCTCTTGTGTTTTGTTCATGCTGTGCCAACATATTAAAGCTGGGCTAGGCAGTTTATTTTCTGTGTCACTGGGCAAAAAATCCATAATCATCCTTCAGCATATTGCAAGTCAAGTGCTCTGAGAGAAAACCTTGCAGCTGCGCCTCCTCTTGGCTCTGTTTTTAGACTTTTTAGACTAGATAAACTTGCCCTTGGTGGGAGACTTTAGCTAATCACAGGTTATTTTAAAGAGAGGGCATTCCTGTTGGCTGATGTACAGTTTGGCTTGCCATCCCCTCAGATGGTGAAAGCCTGATTCAAAGGCCAAATTCCAACAGAAAATCCTGTAACTTGTGATACGATAGGGCCCGACTGATATATCAGTATAGTGATATTATCGGCTGATATTGGCCTATCATAGATATCTTTATATGTTCTCTAATGTATGTCGATATTAAAACTGTTTTGGACGGAAAAATGCTTGAACCCATAATTTAAAACAGGGTAATTACTTAGTTTGTCCAGCAGGCGATGGTCTGTTGTTTATTAACTGATAAGTGAAATGTTTATTTGAATAAAGTTTGCCAAAATATAATAAACCTTTCCTCTAATACCTTTCTTCCAACTATTTGAAAACCACGTTCAGCCATTAATTTTTATACAAAAGGCAATATGTTAGATATCAGAAATTTCTTGCCCCTGTCTATCATTATCTGCGTATTCCCCAATTCCCCCAACTTTAATTACTAATATCTTGCCTTGCACTGCATATATTGTATAAAATATGCTCTCTTTATACAGACTTATTACATTAAATGCCAGTAGAGGCACGTTAACAAACAATGAGAAGTAATTTTTGAGACGGAACAGTGGTTTGGTGGTTTGTGTGGTGTACTTGTCGTGCAGCTTTCGCTGGCACAGAGCTGAGCATGTCCAAGTTCCTTTTTTCATGCTAGTAGAGGTCAGTGTGACAGTCCAATAACATAATAATCCTTACCCCTCACCACCGAAACCCAGTGTTGCTGTAGCAGTCAAAAAAGACATCTGGACCACACTTTCATCACACTGTTGGACGCCATCGCGTCCACCGCTGGTGCTTGTGATGCTCTGCTTTGGGGTCACAAAGTGCGAGAGACATCTTTGAGAAGACAAGTCGTGACTGAAAGGGATCTGGGTTTGCAACATTCACACAGTGAAGAGCGAGCCCAAGAGTCTTAAGGTTTGGCAGTAACCACGCAGTTCCTTCAGCTTATACAGTACTTGTGAGGTTTGGTGGGAGGGGCTTAGCAGAGACAGAAGCTTTGTGCAGTATCTCTTTATGTTCCTGTCTGATAGTTATTGCAGGAGTTGCCACTACAGCTAAACACTGTATGTGCTTGTCTCCCTTATAGTTGGTCATTGTCTTGATGTATTTGTTTTGTCTCCGCTGATGGATTGTAATTGGGCTTGCCATTCTTTCTCTATCATTCTGCTGCAACTATAGTGGAAGTTATTTATGTCACCTGCTTGCAGAAATGGAATTTTCTCTTCCTCTTATTTTCCAGCTTTTTAAAGTGTGTAATCTTTCTCCAAGCACAACCAAATTCTCCCTAATGCACACCTCAGCAAATCCCTGCTGGTTCCTTGAAACATCCCAGAAACCCCTTCCTCATCCAGAGACTGACTGTGATTCCAATTATGAAGAAATATGTACAGGAGATGGGCGAATGTCACAGGTCCCTTGGAAATTTCATTTTAATTAA
>JAQFJB010000016.1:8513928-8527539 GCA_029874875.1 Naso minor
ATCACTCTCTTACAAGCTGCAACAAACACATACACACACACACACACACACACACACACAGCATCTATTCTGTGATATCCGGTCATGCCCCTTTAACTTCTTCATTCTAATCACATAATTCTATCTGCTAACTCCCATCATGAAATTATTATCAGATGTCATGTTTGTAAGACTGAAGCTTTGTTAGATTCACTGCAAACCCACATGTTAAGTAAGGTAACCCAAAGGTATTAGTATTCCTGAGCAGATGGCCATTTGACCGAGTTTCGCAGAATGTAGTATCATGGTCAGCAGACTGGCCGATCATCCAGACGCTCTTTGTTGATAGGCTTAAGTTTAGTTGATGTAATGGGGCAGTTGAGGACAATACCGTGCATGTTTTGTATTTACAAATTTACCTTGATTTAATTCCCCTTTCTTTTGCATTTAAAACTTGTTCAACAGTTATGGCATAATTTAATAAGTGCTCATATGGGGGGCAAAAACAAATTAGTTTCTGAAGAATCAATTTAGTTTGATTCCATTTGGTGGTCTCTTGTTGTTAGTCAGCTAATTTCAAATTTGGGCCATCTTAAGCTTTCCTGTTTTCGTTGCTCCCCTTACGGCTTAGCCACTAATCCAATCAGACTGCTCTGTTTTGTTGTGCACAAGTCTGCTACACAGACTCTTTATTGACATTATTTATTTAGGCTGAAATAATCACTGTATTAAAAGAGCAAATAAACTCTGAAATGCGCCCTTCCCGGTAGAGGTCAGGGACTCGCTCTTATTAGCTTCATATGACGCATAAAACATGTTGTTGTAGTTTCAGACAAAATTATACTGCGGTAATTGTGTTTCCTAAACTCATTTTGTGATATCGACCCCCTGATGCCTTTTATTAACAGGAGATAGCTGCTTGAACTGAAATTCCACTAAGGCTCCATCTGCTCCACCTCCATGTGTGTATAAAGCGGGTGGTTTTGCTCACAAAACAAACACACCAGCAGCAATAGGCGCTAAATGAAGGCCGGTTGCAAATCCACTCCAAAGAAAGGCTGTTGTATCAAGCCAGCTGTCTGGAACACTGTACCGGCCCTGTCTAGCTTCATCCGCCTCAATGTGTTTTGAATGTAGCAGCCTGCTCCAGCTGTCCGTTAACCATTTTTTCATTCTGACTGGCTGACTCCCTTTGAATCCCCAGTCAATGACACGGTTTGTCATGACAGGGAGTTAAATCAATGGCCATACTGTGTAAAGAAGGCACATCATTCAGATAACTGGATGCAAACCGTTTCCTGACCGGGCTGTCATTTGAGTAGTACGGGTCCCTTTTCCGGTGCCACATAGTTAAGTCTCTTTGTTCACAATAAAGCTTGGTAGTCGAAGCAAAACAGCACATAGTGTTCTGACCATGAGAAGACATAAGAATGCTAACAATAGCTGAGGCGAAAAAAAATCTCCCCACAAGGTTCATTTAATTGCTGATCTGGAGCCTCCCCTCATATCACATTATCATCAGCAGCAGCTTTAGGAATGTAGATGTTTAAGTTTCTACTTTTTCCTGTACGCTTCTTACAAAACGGAGCTGTAATCTGCTGATGAATGCCATGTGGTATGGTCGAAAGCTCTAGAATGGCTAATAAATGGACAGTGTGGTGAGAGGTCTTCTCAACTGTGGTTTCCCAAGTCTAGAATTAACTTCAAATCTCAGTGCTACGAATAGTTAGCAATAAATGTACCCGTTTTTATGACATTTACTTCCACTGTCCTTATGTGTGGGGATGCACGATATTATCGACATGTTATTAGTATTGGCCGATATTGGCTTTAAAGTTAAGGAAAGAAAAAAAAAGATGATCTCTGCGATCAGGTGAGGGGGAAAAAATATATATATATATATCAGTATCAGTATCGATTATCAGCCAAAGGAGTTGTAAAATATCGGCATATTTGATATTGGCAAAAAATCTGATATTGTGCATCCCTACATATGTGGACAAAAACCCTGAGCAGATGCGACTCTCATATTTACTTCATACAAGGCTACAGCTAGCCTTACGGTAGCTTAGCATAGCAGCAAAACTCCAGGAAGTTGGCGCTTCTGGCAAAAAATTGTCGGGCATACAACCTTCCATAAAAGCAACATAATTTCGTCTTTACATGTGTTAATGACTGAATTATAGCTGTGCTGATGAATGCATTGTTCCCTTGGGACAGCGCCAGGTTAGTTGTTTACCATCTTAATGCTAAGCTAAGCTAACCAGCTGGTGTGAAGGTGGTGTCCATCTTCTTTAACTCTTTCCCCAAATGTCAAACTACTTCCTCATATGCTGAATCAACCGTAAACAACATGACCTGACTGGGATGTTTTTTCTCCAATTTGTAGGCACACCTGCGAGCCATTGATGTAAAGCTGATGCAGCAGCTAATGTCAATCAACGAGGGCATCGAGTCCATCCGCTGGATGATAGAAGACAAAGGAGGCGTGGCCAGCCAAGATGGCAGCCTGTCGGGCAGCCTGTACAGCCTATCAGACAGCCAGGACGGTACCTCGCTGCGAGGCAGCTTCAACAGCTTGAATGACGCGAACAGTGACGGGCTGGACGCTCTGTCTGTGGGCAGCTACTTGGACACTCTAGCAGAGGACCTCCCGGACAACCCGTCACCGACTGATCTGGACTGTTTTGTGGATAAAACGGTGATTGACGGCGACGCTTTCAGCAAATCGCCGCTTAAACTCAGGGTGGAATCAGATGAATACTACTGCTTTGGATAATGATAAGCAAGAAACGGTGGTTCCAGAAACTACTGACACAGACTACTTTGTGAAGTAGGATTTAAAAATTAACACAGCTGTCACATTGTTGTTCCACGTGCATTACATTTTTCTTTTTGTAGCAACAGGCAAGATGTTGCCAAGACTTTTCAAATGTTACTGTTACTTTTTACGTTGAAAACCAGCTTTATTTGTGATGGATTGAAAACACCTCATGAAACCAATGCCACTTAATGTCAACCCAAACGCGAGGGAAAACATCTTAAAATCTCTGTGTCTTAATATTTTAAAATGCAGGTCAGTTTCATAGTGAAGGCGCTCTTTTTAGGATTTAAGATTGTATTTATGTGGAGTCATCCAATACCTCAGCAGCTGTTTTTTTTCTAGCTTAAAATTACTAGAGGAGGAATAGAAGTCACAACATCAGCAGCACAGAGAAGTTAACTTATTTATCTGGAGAATTCGACTTCAACTTTGTGTTAGGTCACATAATCAGCTGGTTTAAGTAAAGAGTAGATTAGGATTTAGCAGTCATTTAGAAAATTGGACATTTCATGCTGTGTGACTCAAGCGGCTAAACTGTTTGAAGTGGGAAAGCAGTAAAATAAAGTGTTAGAGCAAGTGCAATTTGCTTTTATGCCAAATTCCGAGCACCACCTACTGTAAATGCTAAGCTTTTGATTATTTTTACTTCCGCTTTTGACCATTGGACTTTCCTAAGCCAAACCACACTCTATTCGAAGAAGCTACATGGACACACAAGAGGTTAGCAGCACATTCAAAGCACCGATGCTTGACTGAAAACCAAAGCAATTCGTTTGTCTTATTGATAATTTCGGCCGGAGGCGAAACCTTGTTAACACCAGGCGGGAGATTTGTCGCTGGTGGACTCGTGTGAAACACATGTTTGCTATGTGGGCTCATTTTAATTCCGTTGCCAAAACGAGAGATACACATTGCTGTACATGAATTTGTTGTTTTAGCTTTGAACTCCTTGCGTTGACTTGTTTGACCTTTGTTTTTGTTTTGTTTTTTCAAGCTACCTGCTTTTAAAAGCGAGAAACTGCTTTTATTGATTGTTAATTTTTGTGGAAACGAATTAATATATTGTGATTTTCCCTCATGCTCACATTGTGTACGTCTTTTAATGCAGCTGTTGTCACACCTCTTCTTTTGGGAAAACAAAAACAGTTCAGTGAACCCAGTATAGAATCTCAATGGGATGGAACGTGGACATTATGGCAGCTTCCTTTTTTGGAAAACCTAATTTGAGAGTAATTCCTTAATAATGATGTTGTGCTTGTTGGCACCCGATGTAATGTGGCGTGGAAAATTACCCTTGTTAATTCACTTTCTCACTCCACGTCACTCCCCATGATAAAACACACACACACACACAAAAAAACCCCAGGAGGATGATTCTATATTTGGTAAATTGCTGCTTATTTCTGCCCTTTAAAGTTCCCCGGCTATTAGCTGAGAATGCGATTTGCGTTATAATTCACGGTGGCATACCAAGTGTTATCTCAGACCAGGAGCTCTGCGGTGAGGGCAATGCTTGGACTAAAAATAACACCCATCAAAAATGAGACAGAATTTGAATTGAAATGCCGGCCATGCAGGATATTCGATGGTCCGCTCTGTTATTTTCATCTTATGCATCTCGCTAGCTTCTTATCTTTCATGCGATAATTAAAGTTCCAGACAGGGTAGACAGGGAAAGTCATTATAGGAAAGATGAGAACCTTGGTCTCTAGCTTGCAAATGAATGAGCGGCCATAGGGCAGAGCACTTCAACAGCTCTCAGACTGGAATCTGACATCAGGACTCGGCTTTGGAAATGCTGGAGTATTCACTTTGTCCGTAGAGTCGCCTCATGTATGTCATAGATCTCGTCATATTTGACACTGGAATTCCTGACATCATGGATGAAGGATTATGTGGATGTCCTCTGACTTCTTGCATAATAAGAAATGCACAATATAACAAGATCGGACACATTTGACATTTGCAGTGTTGCATTAGTTCCAGACAGATATAATCACTTTATCCAGGGACATTAAGTGTACTTGTAGCTTTTTCTCACTCCGAGTGCAAAGCAGCTTTATTTGGTTTTATGCTGCCTTTCCTTATCTCCACCTCCCAGGGGCTTTGGCAAACTTAAGCTCCCCGTCAAGCTGAACCAGGCTGAGGCCACTAAACCAAAGAGCCTTGTGAATGGCAGCATGTCCTCCTTGTCAGCAATTAAAAACACACAAGAAGTTCTCTTTCAACTTCCCCAAAATTTCATGTCTTAACAAATATGAGCGTGTCACGCCTGAGTAATGTCCCCAAGAGGGAAATGTTGAGACTAGCACCAGTGGCCTTGAAATAATTGGACGCACAGAGCAGGTTCTGCAAGTGTATGTTGTAATATGTCTGAGTGAGAATTCCTCAGGGCTGCATGGTACACTACACATAAACAAGAGTTGCCTTTCCCTGGCCTTTTGAGTGTACATTTCCAACATGAAAGGGAGAAGCAGTTGACTCAGTTGTGGTGAAGACAAGAGCTGTCTTTCACCAAATCACCCGCTTAGATTTGAGAAAATTAAAAGCGAGCCTTGTTGTTAGAGCTGCATACTTAGACTGATATTTTCTCTCAGAGGGAAAAACAGATTTCCATGCAATTGTTCCCCTTAAAACATGAGATAAAAACCTCTCCTGCCAACCTGTTCCGGAGGTGAATGACATCAAGGCTTTGTGGAAAGCAAACAAAAGGGAAAAAAATCAGCTGCAGCTCCCTGAGTTTGGGAGCAGAGTGCAAAACAATGATTTATTCATTCTCTTTGTTAGTCCTCAGTTGCTTCACGTAGCCGAATAATTACACCCGTGTACAGTCGAGACAGCAGCTTCCAGCAGGGATCCATTAGCAAATTAGACACTGAGGTTGGGCCTGTGCCACGAGATGAAGGGAAACCAATACTGTCTGGTATCTGGGAAACTGTCAACATGCTAGCAAATGAGGATACAGGATATGGGGTGCTGGGATGGGTTTTAGGAGGGGATCAAAAGAGCCAGAGACACAGTGGACCCCTCAGACAGGAAGCCACAGATACCAAGTGAACATACCCCAAAAAGTTCCTTTATTCTGGTTTTATGGGGCACTCTCCATCTGACTTAACGACTGGAGAACTCTATAAACTTCACTGCTGTGTTAAAGATAATCTAAGTGTTATGCAGAACATTACAGACTTCAGTCATGCTAATGCTTGTGATAGTTAGGCGTATGCGATCAACTGTGCCAGGCTTATTACATTTCCAGACAAGAGGAGCTCCATGTCGGGAGATTTATGAAGATGCTGAAAACTTAATACGGCCTGTCCCTTAGCATGAATATCTTGTTTCGTCTAGGAAAAATTCTTAATGAATGTCAGGGTTAACCACAGCTGTAATGTTGTGCTGCACATGAGATTTTCTGCACTGCCATGCATGATGCAGCGATAGCGTTCAAATCCAGGCTGAGAGAATACTTTACTCTGATGAGACTGGCATACAGCAGTAGAAGTCATATTTGTTTGTCTAATTTTGATGTCAGGAAAATATCTGTTTTGAGGAGATAAAGCCCTGAAGGAACTCTCGTTGGCGTTCTGCCGAGTTGTGGATGTGTGAATCAGTGAAAGGAGTCTTGTAAAACTTCTCAGCTCCTGGGAACAGCTGTTACCAAACACAGCAGCACTGCTCCCCTCAATGCAAATATTAGACATTAACAATGGCTGCCGCATGCTCTCATAAATTGTCTCAGCTGAGATTTAGAAATAGCACCCATTGGAAGCTTCTGTAAACATCACACGGAAAAACATCTGAGAAAGCCAAACACAGGAAGTGTCCAGCCCGAGGATATATTGCTCTGCAAGTTGTAGGAGATGTATTCCATTCATAGTTTAAACACAAGGAATGCTTGATTATTTAGTTTCATTGCAAATCACCCCATGAGATCCATTCTGGGCCTTTTTTCCTCTGGAATTTTGGAATCTCACGAGATGCAATGAATTACGTCTGAATTGCTACAGTCCTCAGTGCTGCACAGGCTCAGTTTGGCTAGGTTTGTCACTACTTGAGCTCTTGAGCTTACGGTAACATTTCCTAATTAAATACTTTCATTTTCCCAAAATGTTTTCAACAATTTTCTCAAAAAACAAACATAAGAATAAATAACACCAAGAAATCCGTAACTTTATTTAAGTTAACAATATGTGTCGGTCTGTTGCCTGTCCTTAACTTTACTGTTACCCCAGCAAGTGAGAAAGGAAGTCTGCAAAGGTGACCAATCGTAGCTTGAATAAAACTTAAATTATTTACCTTGTCTGTGAATATTACTTCCTAGGTCAGTAAGACAGACAGACAGACAGACAGATAGATAGACAGATAGATAGATCTGCATTTTTAACTTTTCTTTTCCCCCCTAAGAAAACAAAAACTCAAATGTTTGCAGACACACCAAAGGTTTATTAATTTACAAAATGACAGAGCGACCCGATCCCAATGTGTGTGAATTTGCAATAGCGGCGACCAACAGCTGAAAATGTTAGTTGTCTTAGACATCACGTTATCATAAAGTAACAGACATATCATGAACTGATTTTTATGTTTTATTTTAAAACAATCGTTTTGGTGAGAGGAGTAAATCCTTTTTTTAACTGTATGTTTGGAAAGAAAGAAAGTGAACAAATAGAACGCACTGTCTGTGATGATGCCTCCCACACAACGGTTGATGTATTATGAAAGAGGGGCGGGGCTAAAGTGTAGGGGTGGACCAAGCCATGTGGCCACGTTACATGAGTTCGTTTAGAAGTTATGCACCTTTTTTTTAGGCCACTCCCACTCCCATGCCCCCTTTTGCAAGTTGGTCTAAATGTTAATCAGCCGTTCATTAGCTCATGACCAATGTATCCACTAAATCCTGAGCAAGTCTGTTAATCCATTTCGAAGTCATGCGCCTTTTTTCAATTGACCACTCCCATTGCTACTGCCCCTTTCAGTCAACTGGCTTTAACACGAACACATATCTTCACACACACACATACAGTTGACCTCAATGCCAAATTTCAGCCCCTTAGGACGAAAACTTTGGCCACCAAAGAATTGGGAATTTCCGTGGACTGACCAACCAACAGAGCAACCTATGGGCTAGTGCTGCTGGGAATAGCTAATAAAGAAGAACACGAAACAAGCAACCCTTGCAAAAGCCCCTCCAAGGAACTCTCATTTTGTGTCGATTGTCGCCGCGCGTGTGGACAAAAGCAGTTCTGCTTACCGTCGAAAAGATCTTGTAGTTCGAGCATTTGTTTTGGGAGACAGTGAAAGAAACAAACAACGTTTTTGCACAAAACCAATTTGGCCATAAAAACAAAATGGTGAAATTTTCTAGAGGAAGAAATATCCTCCTGCTTCCAAACAAAACTAGTGAAAAAAAGAGAACAGCGGACGGATCATGCTCGTAAACAACTCTTCAGTTTTTTGTGCTGTTATATGCTCCATAGCGACTCCGCTAACTGAGCGGATCGGGCGAAGGCATTTTAAAGACAGGATGGTAATCTTCACTTTCCTTGCTGATGGTCTCATTTGCCTTCACTTCACAACAGACAAACTCAATAATGCCACACTTTAGACATAATCAATGGCAGGTTGTGCAATCATTTTCACAAACGGGTAGAACCGGCCACACGCTGTGATCACAGCCACTGTCAACATACGGTATATTCCAGTCAGTGTGATGTGTTCACATGAAAACCCTCCTTCTGAAGAACTAAGGATTGGCTTATTAGTCATCAATTGTTACTGAAAGGGTGAATTTCACATTCACGCTACTTACTGTCAGCAGAGTTAGACATGTTGTTAAACCTGAATAGTGCAGGTAAATGACATCACAGATTGATAGTAATTCAAATACAGCTGTACAGTCAGTTCAGCCATTACAGCAGGTTGTGTCCAATCCTCTCTGGACTGGGTGCTGTTACTGACCACACCGCCGAGCCGCCAAGCCAGCCGAGATTACACAGCAGGCTACATCAGCCAGGAACCTTCAGCAGATACAGAGGAGAGAACAAAACAAACCTCTATCCCATTTGATCCCCCCTTTTTACACTCCCTTTTTCTCTTTCTATCCGAGCCAGGAAGCCTTTCCGTGACTATATTAGGAATCAAAGGGACTTCTACAGAAGGCACTGACACTGCTGGAGCTTTTGAACTCATGCTTTGCTCTTTCACAGCAAAGTTGTGAGTCATGGAAGAGACAGAGTGGCTGTCAAAGTGTTTTCACAGCTGCTTTGAAGTTTCCAGAAGTTGTGGCAATACAGTAAATGTGCTTATTTTGCTATATTTTGACTTATTTCAGAGATTCGTCTTATAAAGGTAAAGGTCAAGCATCTTTATTGACAGTATACAATGAACCATACAACGAAATGGCGAGGTTAGAGTGGAGGCTTTGTCCCGAGCCGCTGTGACTGAGCGTGCCATGACATTGGGCCACCCTAACCTAATTCATGTTTTGATGTTGGGAGGAAACCTGAGCACCCGGAGGAAACCCACACAGACACGGGGAGAACATGCAAACTCCACACAGAAAGGTCCGACCACAACCGACGAGTGGACCTGGATTCAAACCTAGAACCTTCTTGTTGTGAGGCAACAGTGCAAACCACTAAGTCACCATGCTGTGATTGAGATAGCACGGTGGATGGTGGTGGTGTCTTTTTCTGTGGAGGTATATCGTTAAGCTGTAGTCAAATTCCTTGTATGTTCACACATACTTGACCATTAAAGACGTTTTGGATCATGATTCTTCATTGTGAATTTGGCTTTAGGGTAACCATCTCCATGCATTTAATCTGCTATTCAAAATAAGACAGTTATGCATGCAA
Organism: Naso minor; assembly: GCA_029874875.1. Taxonomy (NCBI): domain Eukaryota; kingdom Metazoa; phylum Chordata; class Actinopteri; order Acanthuriformes; family Acanthuridae; genus Naso; species Naso minor. Next base: position 8,523,586 of record JAQFJB010000016.1, read on the forward strand.
TCAAAACTTTGTTCAACAGACTATTCACATGTTCTTACATTGATTATCTCCCCACTGGGCTTGGTGTGGATGAGAAACCCTCTCAGCTACAGGCAACATGAAGCCAAAAGGTCAACAGTCTTTTCAAGTGTTTCCAGGCAACCGGATGACCCTGTGCAGGAGCAGCGCTGGGGCTACCCTTTGGTTGGCAAACATGGCAGACCAAAATCTTTCCCTGTGGATGGCTGCTTTGTAATTCCCCGGACACTCATTCAGGTCAAATGAGATCAGTTTGAGGTCAACAGGAAAGCATTACAATTGATTTACTCAGAGGGGTCAAGAAACGCCGATCTGATGACTTTGCCGTGAAGTCGTGCGGATGCTGTTAAGTATCTGCTTGATGTAAGCTCAAGTTTTTCCTCTTCAGTTTAAAAATGTTTTAAATGAAATACCGCCTGTAGGAAAAATAGCCGTCATAGATCATGTTTGTTGTGTTTACTGCAAGTATATTTCTTCCTGTTTTTGAAAGGCTCATAAAGAAGTCTGCTGAGGAATTTTATAATTACGTTACTGTTGCCTCAAGCTCTTGAATCAGAAAGACGTCCTTCAACAAATCTATTTTTTCTTTTCTACATGAGTTCAGGACCTCTCTTTAAATTTACTCGTCCATCCTTGTACTAAATAAGAGTATCATAGCTTTCTTGAGACTCCATTTTCCCATTTTCGTTCTCACTGCAATCTCATAAAACGATCGTCTTTCCTGGGAAAGTGATGCGATTCTCTTGGGAAAGAACAACAGTGCACTCCCCCGTAACTGTTGTACAAGGCAAGACACTCCCATGGTCCTCTCATGGCACGGTAGTCTGTTTTGTCTGGTATCCTGTTGTGAAAATAGCTTTGCAACTTCCTTGCAAACTTAAAAAAACATGCAGCTTGGTTATTAATTAAAATACGTTTTGCAACCCCATTCTTAACAGGCAAAGCCATTTTTGTCACCGACTTCAGCCTCAACGTGCTAAAATGTGGCTAAAATCTGCCAGGTGGGACTGAAACCCTCCTCAGCACTTTAAAACTGGCGTGAAAGGACCGAGAGGATTTCACACAAGTGCTTTGTTTTAAGAGATGAAGGGTCTCTAACACTGGGATGCAAAACTGTCAAGGTTTCCTTGACACCCTTATTCAAATAGAGAGCTTTATTGAAAGCACAAGACCATTTTTACTTGGGCAGGATTTGCATTGTCTCTGCTGTGGCAGTGTAGCTCTGGAAGGTTTCATCACCATCAGGTCCAGTCTATGTAGAAGTTAGCAGCAAAAGTAGATTGAGAGTCAACTGAAATATGAACTTGAATTACAAATTACAGTATATGGGCTAACTTTTTTATGAGATATTAAACCTTTGCCTTCTTTTGAAAGTGAAATTCATATAGATTTAGTGGAATCTGACATATTAACCCACAAGCTATGACACACTGCACACACAACACATCCTCACTATCAAGTCGAGTGTACCCCCTTAGCAACAGTTGCAATGGCAGAGCCTTCCTGTAACTCAGCCTGTCTAAAACATGGTTAAGCTTGTGAAACTGTCGCCATTTTAAGACCTGTTAAACTTTGAGAAACTGTTGCAGCCCGGTGTGTAGGAGCTTTTTAAAAGCGATGGCAAGGGTTCCTGACCAAGCTGCTGTATGTGACTATTTAAAGGAATGATATTTAAATTTTTCGCCTTCGAGTGGCAGCCTGCGGTGTCGAAAACCATCAACGCTGCTACATGGCATAAAACATCAATTTTAGTGAAACAACACATGATGTGTAGCTTAGCAAGCAGCGACTTACTATTCAACAGCAACAAGTCCAGTTTCCTGTCGGCCTGCAGCCTTTTATTTAGTGCAGTCGTCCCTAACAACTACATGCTAGTCTGAGAACTCTTGCGGGTCTTCATTGTCTCTTTTCTTCCATCAGTGTCCTCTTTACAGTATCCTCACCTTTGTCATGAAGTAAGTAGAGGCTGTTGAGTTCACTTATATTGCCCACTGAATCGGCTCTGGTTCTGGTGTCCACTCCACCTAACGGCAAGTCACACCTCTGATAGCGGGACAAAACACCAACACCACCTGGTGCTGCTCGGCTGCAGCTTTGGTCTGTTGCTTTCGGGAACCTCCGTGTATCAGAGTTGAGGCTGAGCAGTCATAGGATATCAGAGGAAAAACCAGAGGAGATTTTCTCCATAAAATATGACTCAGTTTCCCTAAAATGTCTGTTTTTTGCGACATAGCACTGTTTATCTTTAAGTTTCATTTCGGACACCGCAGGCCGCAGCTAGAAGTTACATATTGTTGCTTTAAAAGTGAGCATAGCTTGGCGCAAACTTAAGTCATCAGATAGTTCATTTATTTTTCCTTCAACAAAAACAGAGAAATACACAACCTTAAGCCACAAAAAAATTTTGTGCAGTCCTTAATTCAAACAAAGAAATACACAACCTTAAGCCACAAATATTTTTTGTACAGTCCCTAATTCAAATGTATTTAAAAGCTTATGAACTTCCTGTTACCAGGCTGTAAGAATACTCAATATTTTCTCACTTGTCTCCCTTTGCTGTGCTGTTTTTTCTCCACCAAACATTTAACCCAGACATTCAACAGTTGGAAACCCACACCGCTAAAATAACACAATGCTTTTGTCTTGACTTGTCTCTGATTACTGCAGTATTCAGCCTCCCTGCCCCCACTTACATACCCTGTGGGGATAGCCACCTGTCTCTCCTGACTCCTGGGATGCCTCCCTGGCCTAACAGACAGCTCTTTGTGCTGGGGGGAGTAAAGCCTCTTAGCAGGCTGTTACTGATAGGACTCAGGAGATTGCTGCTGTCAGGGAGGGGTTAGAGCAGTGTATTACAGTGACTTGCTTCACCTACTGTCTTTTTTTAATTAGCAGCAGCGCAGATATATTTTTTTTACAAGTTCTTTGGATTGCTGTTAAGCTGTGTAATCAGCAGTACGGTACAGGCCAGTCAAAGTGACCTCAGCTTTAAAACACAGTGTGTAGCAACTGCAGAAACAGATAACTGACCTTGCAGTGCTCAGGCCGCTGGCAGTTTGCGTTAATGATTGCCTCTGCACAGATCATCATCTGAATCGCCGGTGCAGGCCTTGCTGACAGCTTGTCTGCTTATGCAGTCAGACAACTGACTGCTCTGCCCCCCACCACCTTCTCTCCTGAGTGCTGTGGCCACACAGGTGAGGATGTTGTACTCGCTCAGAGACTAATGAAGACAAATGATGGCACAGATTGCTGATACGCTAAAAGTGCTGGAAGAGCAAGATAGATTTTCTGGCCCGTAAAACTGTGAATCCATTCACTTGTGAATTACTCTGCTAATGGCTTTCAGGGACATTTCCTCATCCATTAACACGTACATAGAAAAAGTTCTTAACTTTTTACATTATAATAACGCCAAAGAGATCCTGCAGATACTTAGCAATGGCATCAAAGAGGAATTGGACCACCATGACCCCCATTTACAAACTGCCTGGGATTTCTGTGATAAATTACCCTGAACTTGCTTTAAGGAGCTTTTGACTGCATCTTGCAGCCTTTTGAATAAACCTTGCTCTTGTGTCATCAGGTTCTGCTCTACCCTGGTCAAATAACCATAAGTTTTCACGTGCAGAGAGTAGGTGGTCTATTGGCGAAAATGACCACCCAATGTTAGTGTTTTTTTGGTTTTACATTTTGTGTAGCTATGTTCAACTTTCTAATTTTTCCATCAAAGTTTATGTGTGTTGACTCCCACCCTCATGAAGTTTATTTGACTTAAGCTTGTGACACTTGGTATTGATTTGTACCATTTAATTTTTTGAAACCTGATGCTCTTGGTAATCAGAAAACTTAAAATCAAATGTTGAATTACAGACTCCATATTTTAACCCCCCTGTCACATTTTGTAACATATTAGCAAATCGTGAGCCAGATGCT
>JAQFJB010000016.1:8556784-8567131 GCA_029874875.1 Naso minor
TTCCAGTCTTTGTGCTAGCCGTCAGCTGGCTATCGTGCTAGTTTCATATTTAGCTCGCAGACAAATATGACAGTTAGCTTAATTTAACACAGAGGCTAAAATACATGGGGAAGCAGCTAGCATGGCCCTGTCCGAAGGTAACACGCAGACAAGCTGACATGAAAGTAAGTTAGCTCTGGAGGAGCTGGTAGGTAGATTTTGGGTTTGTTTTTTTTACAGCTGAGCCAAGCTAGCTATTAACTCCTATTTCCAGTCTTTGTGCTAGCCGTTAGCTGGCTATCGTGCTAGTTTCACATTTAGCTAGCAGACAGATATGACAGTAATGTCATTCTTCTCATCCAATGTTGAGCAAAAAAGTAAATGAGGTTTGCTAAACTACAGCTTCAAGTCCAACGAATAAAGGGATTATGTGGTACTGCAGAATTTTTAGTGTAGTGGCCAAAATGTATCAAAAACTACTTTAATGATAACTCATTTTTAGCCACTTTAGAAAACATATAAGACTGATATGTGTGACTGACACACATATTTCAGTTTTCACTCTCCTGTTATCTGTGACTGGTTTTCACCAATGACTGAGAGAAATAACTGTATGAAGGTGAGCTAATAGCAGCGAGATGCTAATATCATCTGAGTGCTTTTTGTTGCTTGACATTTAGCATGAAGTGGACTTTTAGTGCTTTTTCGCTCAAAACTAGAGCCTGACTGATTTTTGACTGATACATTTGTATCAATACATTTGATACATGTATAACCATCCTGAAAGGGATGGTTATAAAATGTCTGAGGCAAAAATATGCAATGGAGGAAGGAAGTTTTACAGTTTAACACTAAACTTAATCATCCAAAATGAGTGTACTCACAAATTTCACTGGGAAATTCACAATAACATATTACCCAAACCATCTTTTAATTAGGATTATGTTCTCTAAAGAAAAATGCGCAAAGTTATGATATTGCCTTATACTGACCTGAGCATACACTGATACCAATACATCTGTAATATATGCGTAATAGGTACATATCGGAAAATCTTACTGGTCAGGCTCTTTTGAAAACAGTTTCCTACTGTGGCCAAACCAATTTTATGAGAGTAATAAGGGTGAACTAAAACAGTTAAGGGCCCGAAAGACAAAACAATTACCTAAGACACTTGAAATCTCCATAGATATCGAGGGAACTGTAGAGTTCAGTGATAATTCGGTGTGTGGCTTCATCACTGATGCCCCTCTTTTGCTATTAGAAAAATAATGATTGTAGCCACTTTAGGGTATAGTTTAGAGCCACACCACAGTTACAAATAATTCTCTGTTTTCATGAATTGTTTCCCCATTTTTGTTTCTGTCCTTTCTACATGTGCTACATCACATTATGAGTTGCTACAAGGCTTAATGAGTTACCAGAATGTTAGGGAAAGCATGTGGGAATTATCTCACAGATAACAATGCAGGAAAAGTGATTGACTATGAGAGATCTGACACTGGAGCCAAGCCAGTGGCGGCCCCAGCAGGAAACTACTTAGTCATGCTTTAAAAGCCTGAGGGCACTTTCAAACAACAAACGATGTTGTTGATACGGGGACTTTCAATGAGTGTTGCACTTAGAGGTTAAAACTTGCTAATATATTTAATATGCCACGCTGGGTTGGTGGTTGTGCTCATAAAAGAATTCAAAATGACTTTCTTCCAATATTCAAATGGAAACCAGATATTACAGAGGTTGTAGATTGTAGATTTTAGTTTTTGAAAGTGCCCTGAATGGCCTCTGTAGATAGACTACGCTTTGCTTCAGGTGGAAAAAAAAGCTTCTGAGTGAGGAAATTGTGACCTTTAGATTATAATGTAGTTAATTGCAATTGGTTTGACACCAATACAGACTCACCCTGGGTCTGTGAACAATACTCTGGACCAAGAAGGAGACAGGGTTGCCTGCTTTTCGTATGGCCTCAACTGCCTCCTCATGACTAGCATCTCTTAGGTCCACTCCATCCACCTGTCAAAAGATATCGGGAGGGAAAGAATCTGTCAGGAAACCAAAACCTCCACTCTACATTTAAGGAATTAAACTCCCTCAAGGGTTTCTTGGTTTTTCTCAAAACACAATCTCAGTTTTATTAGATTGGCAACGTGAAATGCCACTTTACCTCCACAATCCTGTCTCCAGTTTTCAGGGTCCCATTCTGTCCAGCTGGACTGTCCTCCAGGATGTGCTTGATAAAAATACCCCTCATTACTTCGCCATTGCTCAGCCGGCTGCCCATCCCTCGGCCCCCGACAATGCTGATGCCCAGGGACTTTCCTGGCTCTCGGAAGAGCTCCACTCTAAAAAAGGGGACCAACATCAGAATTAGGGCCCAAACGATATACTGTTTTGCCGATATTATCGGCCAATATTGCCCTATGGCAGATATATCAGTATCAGCATACATATATTCTCTGATATGCGCCGATATCAAAACTGCTTTTGAATGCTGAAAAAAATGCTGGATCTCAAGATCTAAAATGGTGTCATTACATAGTTTGCTCAACAGAGGGCGATCTGTTATTTAATAACTAAAAAGTAAAGTGTTTACTATTAAGCACACTGATGTTTGAGTATAGTTTATTAAAATGTAAGATATCCTACCTCCATTTCATCATCGTTACCACAAGTATTTGATAACGACATTAAGCCAATATATCAGATATCGGAATTATTTTGTTCCCTAATATGGGTATTAACATCTGCCCGAAAAGTCCAACATCAGTCGGGTCCATATTAGAATGCTAAATGTTGACATTCCTCACTTCATAGCTGTGACTGTGATACTAATCTGACACTTTAAATCTATTTTAACTTTTTATTGTGCGCTGTATCAAATATGTAAGTTCTTCAAACCATGTATGTCACCAACACTAGCACAAAAATTAGATTACAAATGTTGATATGAGTGTTTACTCACTTCCTGGGTTGGTTCCAGTTGCTGAAAGCAGCACTCTCCTCTCCTTCTCCATCTTCCCGTTCAGGGAGGTTTGGAATATCTCTAAATAGACAACAGCAGAAGGAAAGAGTTCAATAAAATTATAAAAAACTAAGATTTATACGACTGTCAAGTGTTCATTAAAGGCCCACTTCCCAAATGGAAACTCCCACTCAGCTGTTAGCTAAGAAGCACTACCCTCCCCTTCCTCAACCCACACACACACGAGATCGCTGACAGTGTAAGCATGGAGAGTGACGAAAGTGGGAGCTTGGAAGACTTCAGCTTAGAGGAGCAAGATGAGGCTGTTTTATTATTATTCAACCTTTATTTATTGGCACCCTATGCAGGAATTGTTGTTTGCCGTTTGAGAAAACACTTTGCAAAGTTGGCACCTCCTCTCCAGCTCAACAAGGGAGACAGAGAGAGCAGCAGTGGGCGAGCGAGCTAGAGTGTAAATGAGGAGATTTCTGATTGTTTCCGAGTGGTTACACTCTTAAGCACACACAAAAAAAAAATCTGAGAAGGTGCCTCATGCTAAACTGTGAGCGTTAAGTTGAAGGGCATGCATCATACTGCCCACTGTGGCCAGCCGTCTGCTCTGTGAGAGTGTGTGAGGCCTCACCTCCTGTCAACACAATGATCTGACCTGCAGCTCTTGATCACAAAAGGAGACACTCCTTAGGCTGGCTGGGGATTTTTTACACAGCAAGTCATCATACAGAAACATACGTCGGGTGACGTGTGAAAAAGTTTTCTGAACGGCTTCGGAAAATAGCGTTCTGGTGCTAAAAGATATGTACTTTGACTAAAACTTTAATCTTTGGGCATGAACACATGAGGAACACAACAGGGAAGCTAGATCATAAAATAAAATCTAAAGAAAATAATGGAAATGCACCATAAAGTTCCAGAAAAAAAGGAACATTTTGTTAAAAATGAATAGTTTTGGTGTCCTGTAGAGTTTTTAGCAACTAGCATTGCAGCAATATTTTGTTGTTTCAAGCATTACCAGAGGTGGAGAGTTGGTGGCAGTAACACACAGATAAATTTTCCAATGCTAGCCTGGACCCAGACCAGAGACCCCGCCCACTCCACTGAGTGGACTTGATTCTCTTGGTCTGGTATTGTGCTTTGAAACTGTGGTTCTCCAGGTTGAAAAGGCGATTATTCAATGAGCACCAGGGGTGTGGAGCCACGGGTGGGACGAAGCTGTCTGTCGAGAAATATCTGACATTTCAACCGACAAAGCCACCTTGCAGGACCAAAAATGTGATTTAAAGCGAAAAGCATTTGTCTCTTTCCACGATACATGGTGGGTCAGAATCTCAATCACAACACAATATAACATTTATGTGATTATTTAAGAGCTTGTGAAGACATGTTTAGATTACGGTGGTCTCACTTTGCCAGACTCCTTTCCACACTTACTGCAGAGTAGACAAAACGCCCTCTGGAAACATAATGACCATTGGCGTATATTAAATTTGAAAACTCAACAACCAATGAGGAATCCCCTCCCTTTGAGAATCGCTGAAAGTGGAGGCAGACCAAGAGAATCAAGTCCACTCAGAAGAGTGAGTGGAGACTCTGGTCGGGGCCTAGGCTATTGCAAAGCCACAACAAAGGCAAGAGCAAGAAGACCGCCAGCTTGCTAACAAGCACATTAACACTGAATGTTTGATAATGTGCCTTTGCAGTGTTTTCTGAGGAAGACAATGGACATTTGTTTAAATGTTTTTGTGAGATACACTGCATGCAAACATAACAAGGACACTCAATGGGGCACCTTTGAGTTAACCTCAACTTCGCAAGTGCAATGACGTGACAAAAATTGCTGTGTGAGAACATACTTTGGAGCTGGAGGAAGGACTGGAGCTGTTTCAGAGAAGACATCTTCTTTAGGCGGCTCTAAGCTGGCCTTGTACTCCTCCAGATACTCTGCTGGAACATATGTAATACTAAACACACACAAACACATAGACGCACAGACACATGCACAGAAATGAGTCAAACATTTCATCAAGGAAACATCTTGGCTCCCACACTTCTGTAAACTCCATTTACCACTTAGATTGTAATTAACTCCTGCTCAGTCTGAGCTCACACGGTAATTTACCAAAAATAGAGAAATCTGGCATTCAAGTGCAAACAGGTATGAAAGCACTAACTCTCGCTCCCCTCCATTTAAAAATACCTGTTTTAAATGGGCATATTTCCATTCAGAAGCTTGTTTTTCTTCCAGCAAATTTACCTGTAAGCATTAGACTTCAGCAGCATAGAGCTGTATTTCCTAAAATGAATTCTCCAGCCCAAGGTGAGATGCGATGAATTTGATAAAGGCCCTTCATGTCTGAGTGTTCAAAACAGATTGTTACCTTCATGAATGTGCAAGCAAATCAAGTCTCCTATCGCACAATGTGTGCTGAACGTGTGACAAATCTGAAGGGGCATATCAATCATTAGAATCACGGGCAGGTTACTAATTCATGTTGAGAAATGAGCCGAAAGCTGACTGGCTAAGATCTGACACCCACTTAAAGTCTCATTTCCAAAACAATTCAGAGTGAAGTTGTTTCTGAAGGGCACAATAACACATTGGGAGTGAGGCTGACAGATCCTCAACAGATGGGTTGATTTGGTTTTTTTTTTTTACACGTGACGGCATGCGGACAGACAGGAAAATGAATCCCAGTGAAGTAATGAAATGGATGAGTGGGTTCATTAGGGACATCACAACATGCAGTGAGAGACACGACGGAGCTCAAATACCAGTGATTAATGTAAGAACAGAGAGTTAGTAAAGCGAGACATAAGAGGTCCAAAACATCCAGGTAATAACTGAACGTGTTAGTCACAGAAATAAAAGAAGTTATGCAAGTTCAGTGATGCAGTCAGTCAAGATTTATCCAGATATTATTTGACTATGTGTGTTAGAATACATACTAACACTATTTTAAGTTTTGTTCCCACAGGACAAATTTGAAATGTATGTTGGTTAATAGGATGCATAATTCAAATGTTAATTAACATGTCTAAATGATATTAAGAGCACCATCTTCACCAATTAAATTCCCAAACTTTTCATATTTGGTTGTCATCACTGTTTAGACACTCGACTGAATTGATTTGACTTTCTAATTCTGTCTGGATAAAGCTCTTTAACAGACTGCGACAAAGCGCCGACAGCAGATGGAGGCAACAAGAGGGAGGAAACCGAGATGGCAGCTCCTCGCCGAAAACACCGCCGGCAGTGGAAGTTAGTCATACTCACACATAAAATGGGCACAGATCGTCCTCAGGTGCACAAGCAGATCTAGAACGTGAAGAGTTTGGCTTTTATGCACCGAAGCTAACAAACTGCCAAGTTTAGTTCAGCGAGCAGAACTTGTGAAATACAACATCCAGTTTTCTGGTGAGCTCATTCCCACAAAGGGTGGGAGGAGTGGTGACTCCTTTAAGGCAATAAATGACTTGTGCAGCAATAGCAGAATTACCTTTAGCTGATTTTCACTTTAAAATCACAGAATACCACCTTTGATTGTGAAGCCTGAGTTGATTCGGGTTAAGAAAAGATTTCAAGGTTTAGTTTACATGCATCTTACACACACCATTTAAAAAAAAACAAAAACCCCTAAATGCTTGGAAATAAATATTTGATACACACAATAAACACATCAACATGTATGAACCTTTGTGCAGTCCGGAAATGTCTGAGGTTGGACCTTGAGGTACTTCCTGTGTTGTATGTGACAATACAAGGCAGCTGTGCTGGTTAACAGTTGCACAAAAAATACAGAGTAATTAGGCTAGACCGATAAATCAGTTTGCTGATATTATCGGCCGATATTGGCCTATTGCAGATATATCAGTATTGGAGTATATGTTCTCCAATATGCACCAATAATAAAATTGTTTTTTAAACCAGAAAAAATGCTTGGATTGGTGTAATACCGTAGTTTGTCCAGCAGAGGCCTGTCCATTATTTAATCACCAGAAAGTAAAGTTATTTACTGTTCAGTGCTCTTATGTTTGGAATAAAGTATGTTAAAAATTAAAGCACTGTCTTCATTACATACCTTTGTACCAAGTATTAGATGACCAGTCAGCTGATAATATGTTTATAATATCATCCGATACATCGGATCTCTGAATTTCTTGTTCCCTAATATCCTAACTGCACTGGCCATAAAAAAATCCCATGTCAGTCAGTTCCCATTGAGCAAACACAATTTACATTTTTAAGAACTTTTGCAAAACAATTTCACATGCTTGTCTATCTTTGCAGGAAGTGCACTTGGTCACGGCTGTCTGATCGTAGTCGCTTACCCCAGGTCTGGTCCAATGAGAGAGTGTCTTCTCAGCATGGCCCGAGCCTGAGCGTTGGTCAGGTTGGCTGTGGGCTCCCCGTTGATGGCCAGGATGAGATCGCCGACACCCAGACGTCCATCGCGGCTGATGGAGCCCCCATGGATTATACTGCGGATCAGCATTCCCAAACCATCTTTCATGGCGCTCACAGTCATCCCTTTGAGGTAGATTGAAAAAAAAAGTGTTATACACTAATCTGATTTGGATCTGAAAGAATAACAAACTATTTAAACCTCTGAAATTTACGGGGGATTGCCTATGACGTAAAACTGAACAAAAGATCAAAACATTAATGCCATCAAGAGACATTTTTAGGACTAAATCCATTATAAATGAAGAGCTCCTTTTAATGTAGCATAATTACATAGTTTCACTGATAAACTGATTCTAAAATAAATCAGTTCAGAAACAAGAAACCGTCTTCATGTCCCAGCAAATTATCCTAGAAACTGTCAAAGTATCTACAGATTTAGTTTTCACTTCATTCTCAATGGAGAAACTTCAGAGAGTGAAATAATACATTTATACATAATATATCTAAAACTTCCAAACTCTTTTACAGCACAGGGTACAGGCTTCTTTTGCAAAGATCATAAAAATAACATCAGTATGTTCTATTTAGAAGTGGAAAACCCAAATGCATTAAGTGGAATTTTTGAATCCAACAGAAAATAGCAACTTTCAGAGAGTGCTAAAAAGCAAAATAAGGTACGGTTTTCAACAAGGCACAGAGGATTATAAACACCTATTTGTTTCAGAAGTTAAAAACTTAGTATTCTCTGAGTCTGTTGCAGTCCCATGGGCAGGTTTTGAAATGCAAATACCCTGTATAGCGATGAAATTACCCTTTCAAACTGGAGAGCAGCCAAAAAAATCTTTTCTATCATTTTGCTTCAAATCTGGCATTCATAAAGCGTGATACAAAAGAAAAGGCCAGCACGCCTTTAAGTCCCACAAACTCATTTACACTTCTGTGAAGGCTGAGGCGAGAAATAAATAATTAAAAAAAAACAACAAATGAAAGAATGTGAAGAAATTAGCACTAACCAAGGCTGGAGTTGCCCTTGACAACTGTGATAGTCCTTTCAAAATTGCTCCCTGAGGTCAGGGCTTCCTTGTCGCCGTCCTCTGCTGATTCTTTCGCGCTGGCATCCTCGTCCTTGAGGGTGATAATTCAACAAAGAAAGTAAATGAAAATATAAGGCTGTATTCCAAACAAAGCAGGGGTCTCTGGAGAAAAAGGTAGGTGTAGCGAATACGCTGTGGAAATAAGATCAAAACAAATCAGCTTAGAACTTTGTTTCATAGAAGACTGAAAGGAGTCTCACGGCTGACTGAGGAGAGGTTAGATGTTAGCTTCAGAAAGTCTAATTAGTAAAAGATCAAGGATGATTTTATTTTTTCACTTGTTAAAATGCTCCTGAAAGTACAGTATATGTGATGTCCCCTGAATGCCAGACACTCATACTTATTTATCAGTAATACTCATCATCTTATTCTTTTAAGACCTATAAATGTATTCTTTTGTAGGTGAAATCTTCCAAAATCCGTTTTTAAGTGGCACCTTATTTTACCTTCATTAAAATCTTTATATCTGCAATGTCTCCAAAAGAAATGGGTGGCTCCTTCTGATAGTGGAGAGGCTCTGAAGGTTGGTCCGGGACATTAGCAAAGGGGCTGTATGAGTTTGAGCACTCCACCGCTTCCTCGTTGCTTGAGTGCTGAGCCAGGTACTGATCAGAACTGCTGAGTATGGCGTTAAAATCAGAGACGTGACCTCTCAGACTCGGAGGAGTGAAAGAGGCAGGCCTCTCTGGAGAGAACGCTTGAGTGTTGTTTGCGAGGCCGGACGGCGTTGCGAAGTGGGGATGCTCGTCCAACAAGTCCAGGCGAGCTGTCAGCTGGGGTAAAACAAAGCACAGCAGCTGAATGAATGTTTCACTCTGTTAGTTAGACAATTGCCCAACAGGGGGGATTCATCTTGCTCAGTCACCATCCTGCCCGCCTTGTAATGAGCCATAGAAAAGCCATCAGTGGCCAACAGAGGACAGCAGAAAATGCTGGTCATCTTGAGCTTGCCATCATGCACAAAATATAGTTTTATTGTAACAGCATTTAAGTCTTCATTAGAACCAGACTGAGACTGTACTTCCCTTTTGCAGCCAGAAAAGAAGTATGAATTCTGAAATATGCAAATGTTACAAGCGGGGCTTAGGAAGCAGACATAAAAAGTGGAGTGAAACAAGAAATAGGAGGTTTATTTTTAATAAGGTAGTGCTCTAAATGTGAGGTGAACTGAGCCGTGCAATAGTAACAAGTATTTTCATGTGTCTGTACAAAGGAGGGCACCAGCACTAAAAATACCATAATTTCTAGTTTGTTTTTGTATGTTTCAGGCCAAAAATTTAAGAAATCCCTGTATTATAGTATAGTATCTATAGTGTCAAATAGGGTGTAACAAACGCATCTGTTTGCCAATATTATCAGCTGATATTGACCTATCGCAGATATATCAGTATTGGCGCTTGTATTCTCCAATATGCGTGTATACTGAATCTGTTTTTAAGGCGGAATAAAGTACTCCCTAATATTAGTATCAGCATCGGCCCTGAAACCCGTAATGGTCATGCCCTATTATAAAGTATGTCAATCATAAATTCACTCCTTTAAAATGTATATACAACATCACATTACATATTAAATCATTTTAACAGCATGTAGAGATTATGAGAGATGGGGCTGATACAAATAAAAGTTATTTTTTGCAAATATTTGAGGGCAGAATCCGATTTTCTAAAATGCTCCTCTAAAATTTTATTTCTCATAACGTTAAATCATTATCATAAAAGCAATTCAAATATCACATTTTTACTGTCACGCTCCAGGCTTATACAAATAAAGCTCAAGATGCCATGAAAGGAACTCTAAAACTGTATCTATTTCTTATCAATAAATGATGCCGTTGGTCTGTTTTGTTCTGCTGAATTTTATCTACTCGCTTACATTGTTTTAAAAGG
>JAQFJB010000016.1:8607767-8618663 GCA_029874875.1 Naso minor
TCTCACCTTTCACTGGCTCTCCAAACCTCCGGGTCTCTGTACAGAATTACTCCCAGCCAGTGCGCACAATTGGTTTGTCATAGTCGCAGAGAGCTCCGTTTTTTTGGACCCAAAACAACTTAGACTCCCTTTTCCCCCCCTGCGGAGCTTCTCTCTCAAGACACCCCCCTTTTCCTTCAGTCCTCCTCTCCTTGTTAAATTCTTCTGGATACTCTTTTTTTTTTTTTTTTGCGTGTGTTTGTTGTGTGCGTGAGTGGCGAGGGCTGCTGTTGGCGTTTCGCCTTTTTTTTCCCCCCTCTCTCCCAGCTTTATGGGACGTGATGTAGCCCCCGCACATTCGGACGCCTTGTGCCATAAAGGGATGTAAGAGTGGGGGGCAGCACCGTGGATACAACACGAGGGAAGGAAGACGCTGTCTCTCCCCGCGGCATCACCCGGACTCGGATTGTGGAGGCACGGCAGATTGAACCGAGGCGATTTTTTTTTTCTTCTTCCGAGGATATTGACCGGAGGCAACTGTTTGGATTCGCTGCTCCCGCTTCCGTCAAGTCCATTCCTCGCACACAGCGCGTAAAGGACGGTACCCGCAACCCCAGAGACAGTTTACAGAGAAATAGTCGCTTATGCTCTCAATGGAAGGACGTGGGCTTTACCTCCTGTGCGCCAGGCGTTTCTAAACCCCGCGGTAAGTGTGACTTGCGTCCGCTCTGTTTGTGCGCATATTCTCAATTATCTGCAGATTCGGCTCAGGGCGATCACAGTGCCCATGAATGAATGAATGAATCCCTGCAGCAGAGTTAATGTGCTCCATGCACTCCACTCTTAATTACTTTAACCGGGCTATCGATGCGTTCAGGTGTAATCAACGCCGATCAACGCGCAGCATATTGATAGCCGATATGAAAATTTCTGTCCTGTCGGAGTAATCAATCCGCGTTGGATTACAATCTAATGCATCGGATTTGTTGAGCTGTAAGGTCCTTTTAAATTATCATCACGCATCATTCACAATGTTCCCGAAGCAGCTCGCTCCGCTCCGAAAACGGCTTTGCAAAGAAGTTGCATGCTGATGCATGCCTGCGAATGAAGTTTGTGCTTCATAAAGTCGTGGAAATATGTCCATAGGCTGCAGCAGAGGCAGCCGCGTTAAGCCCAGATTGTGTCTTTCAAAGGTGCTTGAATGAAGAAATGCCAGTGCAGGCCTTGTGCTTTCTGTTGCAGTTTGTTGTTCGAGTGTGAGGAGAGATGCAGTGTGAGCCTCTTGCATTTTTCATGAAAGGCCGGAATAGAATATTCAAGTTATTGGTTTTGACTGTATAAAAAGAAATCATAGATATTTTACTCAATCTCACCCTGCAGTCAGTTTGCTTCTGTATATATTTTGACTTTTTTACCTTTTTCCTTTTTTTTTTTCAAAAATATCCACTGGAGTAATAAATAATAATAAATAAACGCTGGCACAGCACATATCTTTATTTAACACACACATAGGCAAAGAGGGAATGGTTGCCCATGCTGAGGAAGACATGCTGTCCTGTGTCTGAGAGCTGCAGGGTTGAGGGGGCCGCCTTGCCTCATGCTTTGATGTGAGGACAGCACACTGTCTTTCAACATCAGAATCAAAGTAGAAAAAGGTAACTAAGCCCATCACTTTGAATCGCATCTGAAGTTTTCTCTCGTCGCTGCACAATGATGCCTTTCATTCCCAATTCAGGGTTCGATCCCGGCCGAGTTTTTTAATCCCGGAATGACATAACGGCTGTGCGCTTGGAGACCTTTTCCGAGCTCTCTGTGATTCAGATATGAGGCTCAACTCTGGTGTTTTTTTCCTCCCCCTCCATGTCAGAATATCATTAACATTATTGTCGGTTGTATCCTTGTTTGACAATTACATTCATTAAAGCCAGGACTGCAGTACCATCTGTCATATCATCTGCATTGGTGGAAGTGCCCTCAAGCAGATGACACTCACACACACACACACACACACACACTGTTTCCTCCACTAACAGTAAAATCCTTGACTTTCTCCACCAGGGGAAACTCAAGGGGACATTTGATGCTTTCTGAGCAAACGTTTATGTCAACCTGCACTTTGTCTCCAGCGTGTCTCATCCATTTTGATTCAGCCAAAACCCTCCTTGTGGAATATAATCCGGCCGGTAGTTAATATAACAGCGGTTGAACCCAGCATCTGGTGTGATACCTGATGGGACAGCGGCGTACGAGAATAAAACGATTGTTCCCTGTTGCAGCTCTTTGTAGGAAGCCGGTGGAGCTGAGATTTGAGATGCTGAGCTCCGTATTGATTGAATTGGGTGAAGAATCACTTTGAGGTGGTGATGATGGTAGAAATAAACATGGAAACAGCCCACTGGAAAGGAGTGCACTCTGCTCTACTGTATTTGAGTGTTTTTGCCATAACTTCTTATGCAAATTAATGCTGTTAAATGTTTCCAAAATGGCTATTAAATTAGAACCGTTAACCTTTAAAAACACTTAGATTTTGGATTCATTAGAGCCCTTTAAGAGAGTATTCACACCTTCTTTTCTCTCTCTCTCTTGTGACTCATTTTATCGCTTTTTCTCGTTGTTGTTAAACACTTTGTTCGGGCACATATTTCTTCCTATTGTTACACCAATACGGGTTAATTTGCTGCCCTCATTGAGAAGCTTTTTCTCCACTTGGTCACTCCTATTGTTCCTCTGAAGTAACCCCACTCTCTCTGTGATGCTCCCTCTTTCACCCCGCTTGATGTAGTGCAGTTTTTCAGCCAGTGAATTTCGTTCCATCGGCAGTTCCATTTATTTGATTTGATTTTTTGCCTTTTTGGACACGATTGCGAGCCAGGGGGAATCCAATTTGTCGTTGCCGTATGAATGGAGGCACGGGCTCTCCGATTTTCTTCATTAGGTTAGCTTATGTGGGGTACAGCTCCATGGCTCATATTATGTGCAGTGAGGGCTTTTACTGGTGTATCAATTTGGATAACCATTCTTCAAAGAGAAACATTTGGAAGAAAATTCTGTCAGCCACACTAAAACACATGCACACTCAGACATTTCCTCTCTCCAGTCATTTTGTGCTACAAATTTCAAGAACATCTGACAAACTGGGTTCTTTTTTTAGATGAAAGCCGCCTCTTGTAGCTTTAAACTTACTGTACTGTCCAACGCGATCCACCTCACCCCTCTTGTAGTCCAAGCAATGCTAACAAATATCCCCAAATATTAACCAAACCCGATCCAAAGAGCAGAACAACAAAATCACCAAGTGAATGAATACCTTTTATCGCTTTATCCGGCGGCTTTGTCCGTAGTGATGTGCCTTGCTGCAGCACAACTGAATATAATGCTCGAGGTCATACACTGCTCACATTTTCAGATGTTATTTTCATATTTTATCGCACTGAATGAACTGTCGTCTCTCCCTGGATCAGATGCTGTGCATTGGTTGCGATTTACTTTCCATTTTTACTTTTGTCTCCCATGTACATTAGCGCTAAAAGGGAAGATTTTTATTATTGTTTTCATATATTAGAGGTAGCGAAGAGTAGTGAGGAATGATAAGGATTGGCCCTTTTTGACAGTTTGAAGCAAATCGATCAGAATTTTCCCAAGTCAGTGGTTTACATGGGTGGCAGTCACTAGCCTCTATCATCCATTGTTCAGCAACATTTGCTGGCTTCAAAGCTTGCAGTAATCAAAGGTCACTCCTTTTTCCTATCCATTTTAATCAAAGCTTACCAAAACGTGTTTCCTGTAGAGCTGAAATTAAATTCTTCAATCAAATGAAATGCTCCTAGCCTCCTTGGTATCTTTGCTGTAGTTCATTTTTTCTAACGTTTTAAAGGGGCAGTTCAGAAGTTTTGAAGTGGGTTTAAGCATAGTCAGCTTATTACCCTCTGCAGACGGCGATCAGCGGTGTGACTTTTGGAGGAAGGAGGTAGAAGTCACTGGAGCGCAAGTCAGCATTGTACTGTTGCAGACAGAAGAGCGGTTTTTAGCTACATAAATTAATGCTTACCCCCCAAAAAATCAATATCCGTTCAATTGCATGCTAAATTTATTTATTTTTTCCCCCACAACTTTAGTTTGCCACCAGACAGCCGTTTATTTTGGGACTTTATTTTTTCAATTGTAGTTCCTCAGTTCATTTCTACACCCACTCACGTCGGCTTCTGCCGCGCACCGTATTACTCTGCAAATCAGCTGTTTGGCTCAGATGGTAGCCACATGTGGCTGATTCTTACATGCATTTACATATAATCAGTGAATGGTGATATGTGTATTATTCCTGACAGAAGTAGGTTAAGTTACATAATACATCACTGAATGCTGATTTGGGTAATGACGGTACTTTTTATGATTGCACCCTAGTTTTACCACTCTAACAGCTAACACATGTGACCTCGGTTGATAAGGAAGTATTCAATGTTATTGGCATAAACGCAGCTTATCGAACTGCGCCATTGTGTTTTAAGATGAAGTGAAGACCAAAAACTTATCGACTTACTTATCAATGATCGCCATCTGCAGAAGGTGAAAGACTGCATGAGTATCTCATACAACCCTGCTTTAAAATTACTGAACTATCCCTTTAAAGACCAAAATAATCACCTGATTGTCTAGAAAATAATCAGCAAATACTTCTTGTAAATCCGTAGTTGCATGTAATGGATTTGGCAAACTTGCAGGTCAGATTTCACCCTTGCTTCACTTTTATTGGCTAATTTGCCCCATGGGCCAATAGAAACACTGTCAAGCATTAGTCTAACAAACTGCCGTCATCTTATTTTGTAAGATGTAACACTGCTAGACCACAAACTGCAGGATCCCTCTGCATTCCATTTGATTATTTATGATCAGAATTTGAACTTCGAGTGTAGGGCAACCTTTATGTTAAATCTCCCTGCACATGACATCACTGCTCTCCAAAGATTAGACGTTTTTTTTTTTTTTCAGTTTTTTTGGAATTATAGGCAGCACTTCATGCAATCCTTAAAGAGCTTTAGAAAATAAGGACGCTACAGAGGAAGAGCGTTCTGAATCCTCACACAGGCTGTCTGAATGATAGATTTTAAACCGTATTTTGCAGTTGAATGATTGTTTATCCCTGCGGCTGGATGCTGACATGTTAAGCATCACAGAAACATCTTCAGAGAATGGGGATGATGCTCTATATTTTTTTCGCTGATATCTTTTTGGGGAATAAGTGGTAGGTCTGTCTCTAGTGTTACTCCATAGACTGGGTGGCTAAATATGCTTGTTTGTATGGTCTATGCTCAATTTTCATGATTATAATTTTTGTCTTTTTAAACATAATACTTCAGCGTGTGGCGGAAAGAATAAGGCAGACCACCTACTGAACTGCATTCACATTCCTGTGGGCTAAAATCTCACCCACTGCTACAGCGAGGCCCTGAGTTTTTGTAAGGTCCCAAAGACGGGAGTTATCATGCTGTTAGGAGTGAGACAGGTTGGTCTGCTGGGGCCCTTTCTCTGGCAGGAATGTCACAAAAGAAGAAAAGCAAAAGCTGAAAATAAAAAAGAAAGCACGCGGCCGCGGAAAGGTCCTTGAGGTCTACGCCTCTCAACACTTAAGCTGTCCTGTCTCATAAAGAGCTTGGACACAAAGGTTTTGACACAAGCTTTCACAACCCCCTGCAGGAAATCGGGGTTACAGTTGAGATGGAGACTTCAGCTGGTGCTTGATGGAAAGAACAGACAATTAGTTTCCGGATTCTGTGCGGCTCTGGGAAGAGTGACCCCAGTGTTGTGGAGCATTTGGAGAGTAAATGTCAAGGAAAACAGACGATAACACTCCTTTTAAAGCAGCATGTGTTGAATATATCATGTAAGATTAACAGATTTGAGCCTTTTTGTGGAAGAATTTGAGTTTTTGGCCTAGTTTTTTTTGCTTGTTTATTACATCCCTGGAGAGAGAGTTCAACTTTAGCCTAATATTTCTAATAAAGAATATTCTCTGAATGCACAAATGCCTGATAAATAGTTTGAAAACACTGAGCCACGGCAGCCTTATTTTGTAAACCCAACCATTGTTCTCCCAGTACACGTGTTATTTACCAGCATGATGATGGGGATTATCAAATTAATTCCAGGTCTTTACTCTGATGCTGCTTAACAACTGAAAAAAGCAGTTAGGATAAGAAAGAAAGGGTGCGTGGCGTATTGATGAGCCTCTTTAAACCACTAACGGATTTTTGGGGGATTTTGTGGCACTCCAGTGAGTCTGTGACATGTTGAGGATGGGGTGAGGTCATGGAGACATTTCATTGTCTAAACCGCTAACTTTCTTCATGACAATGAACAGAAAATCAGAGACAAGATCATCGGTTGAAAAACTAAATGGCATTCTTTACTGTTACTTTCACAGAATGCACTCAGCCTCGACTGTTTTCAGTTCCTGTGGCATGTCATTTAAATTTATGCATTCAGTTTTAATGAGGGACTGCAAGGCTGGTACGTCAAACTCAAGTGTGGATGTTGCCATGACCAGTGACAGCTGCTGTAAAAAAAAAAAAAATCCTCATGTTTAAGACTGAAGTTTTTTATCATCTTCAAGCCGCCCCTCCATCCTTAACCTGACATGTAGCGAAGTTGTCTCTATGGGGTCAAAGCACTTAGCGTTTGCATTGTAACATGCCGCAACTTCTGCAGGCAGACTGCGTACTAAGGAGTAAGTGCAAAGCATGTGCCAATGTAAATGTGCGTTCAGTTAATGAATGAAGGTGCCATCTTTGCATTGCAGCAATGGTTCTCGTACAACGTCGCTTCCACTGCTGTATATCTAAACAGTGAATAGTGAAAGGATCACATCAGTGGCTCCATGCTTAAAAGGTGAAATCAAGGTTTTTAGCAATAATATCTGTATTTCAAAAAAGCAGTTTGTTGTAAAACATTGTGGTCCAAGGAAAATGACTGCCCACGAGTGAAAAAGATACATTTGCGGCTAGAGTGCAGATATGGACCCAAAAATGTCAACTTAGCATTTAAAGCAATCCAGGCCACTCTTACAACCCTGTTGGTGGTGTTAAAAGGTGCCCAAAAGCTATCAAACTGACAAAGCCTGACAGAGCCGCAGTACATCAACCTCTTTACTACTCTGTAAAGTCTGATACATTTGTCTACGTGCATTTTACTGTATGACACCAAGTTTTTTGCCACAATAGTGATGGCTTTCCTTTGTTCTGAGGGATTTTTCCTTGTGAACTTTACACCAGTGAGGGGGATTCAAACAAAGATGCAATGCTTCTCTGAGACCGAAGCTCTAAAAGAAGTTAATTTATGGCCTGTTTGGGAGGCAGGTTTGGGCTTGAATACATAATAAGGTAGTGCACCTGCAGCTGCATACAAATGAATGGAAATGACGGTTAGTATTTACGCCTCCCTAAACCATTGGGACCTCCTGATCTGACCACTAATTGGCCAGCAAAGAGAAATGAAGATAGCTTCCTTGTTCCCAGGTTGTTGTATCTGCAAATATCATGTGCAGATTTGCAGCCAGTTTGCAGTCCAAGTCTTAAACCAGCTATAAAAGGGTGCACCCTTAACTAAGAGTAAAGCAATAAAAAAAGAGAAATATTCATAATGAGGTAATGATGAATAATCACTTAAATTTATGTTTTGTGCTGTTGAAGTACTCAAATTAGCTAAATAAGACCAAAGATTGATAGAGAATAGACCTTTCTTGATGCCTTTGAAATGGTTGTGTTGAAAAAAAATTGCTGTATAACTTGGATTATAAGAAGTACAGTAGCTTCTCAGCATGGACAGATGATAAGAGGCCATGCCTCTAGGCACAGACATGTAATAGGCCCCCCACCCTCCCACTGGGACAATGGTCCCCAGGCTATAAGAGAGACAGAACGAAGACAAACGACTTGTCGTGTAGTCTCTTTGTAGTTGTTTGGGGTCTCTTCATCATCATTTTGTGTCTCCTTGTAGTCATTTTGTTTCTTTGTTGTCATTTTATGTCTCTTTGTTGTCATTTTGTGACGCTTTGTAGTTATTATTTTGTGTCTTTGTCAATGTTTTGTTTCTCTTTGTTGTCTTTTTGTATCTCGTTGACATTCAATGTGTTTTTGTTGTCATTTTGTCTCTTTGTTGTCATTTTTTGTCTCTTTGTTTTCATTTTGTCTCTTTGCTGTCATTTTGTCTCCTTTTATTCATTTTTTTTATCCCTTTCGTGCAGTTTTTGCTTCATTTGTAGTCATTTTCTTGTCTCATTGTCATTGTTTTATGTCTTCCTTCATGTCTTTCTTGTGTATTTGCATCCTTGTAGCAGGTTTGCATTTCTGCCTTGTCACTGAATTGACTTCTCAGCGAGAAATGTTAACAGTCACCTCACAAAGGCTCTGGCACAGGGGCCCCTGACCTCTTGAGCCCCCTTACCTATGCCCAGTAAGCCTATTCATAATCCATCAATGTTCCTTGGTAGTTTGAAGTCTTTAAAACATGTCGGCACACTGAAAAACATGAAGTTTAACAGTGTTACTATTATGTTTGGATAAAAATTCCATTACAACATTTTTCTCATGCTGCCATACTTTCCGCCTTCCACTTCAAAAGAGCTTGTAATTGAACACAAAGGCTGAATGCCTTGAAGAAATGTTGATTACAGTATCCTGCTGAATCTTTTTTAAATTAAAATACCATTTCGCTATTCATACTTGATAAGATTTACAGAGGGTAGAGGCATTTTTTTGTGGGTGGATTTTCATACAGGTGAATAGCTCCACAATGAAGGATTTATGCTTCTATCATGCGAGGTCGTATCCTCCTTTTCTTAATTAAGTGAAGGAATATTTATTATGCATTAAACCTTAGTGTATTCAGCGACTTGATCGGAATCTGATTTCACTTGTGACTTCAAAATGTGTTGCCGCATTTCAGCATCTCCCTCTGTGCTTGTGTCTTAGACCAAATTGATTTTCCTAATCGATAGCATAGGATTGGATTTAGAAGTGTGGGGGCGGGGGGCGTGTGCTGGAGGGTCGGATCTGGCTGGACCGACTTCTGCAGCCTGCAGGCTCCTGAAGAGTAGTCCCGTGTTTGTTTCTTGTAGTTATGAGCCTCCGTTCACGTGAAACAGTGCACTTTAAATCTCGGCGCTTTGTACAACTGCTATCCCGTTT
Source organism: Naso minor (assembly GCA_029874875.1). Taxonomy (NCBI): domain Eukaryota; kingdom Metazoa; phylum Chordata; class Actinopteri; order Acanthuriformes; family Acanthuridae; genus Naso; species Naso minor. The sequence goes on from JAQFJB010000016.1 coordinate 8,616,926, forward strand.
CATCTGGGATTGGTACAGTGACAGCAGAACTGTGTATCCACCGGCAAATATAAACTTCCCTGCCAGCCCTTTGTCACCTCTGGAATGGAGATGACTGAATTGATGCGCCGCCCCAGTGGAGCAAAACGGTTTAAATGACAACACATTTTTGTCTCACCTTGAACTTAATTGACTGCCTGAAAGCTGGCGTTTGAAAAGTGCTGACAGAATGACTTCTCTTGTTGTTTGGAAACGGGAGCAATTGACGGAGCCTGTTCTTGTGTTGTTTTCAGACTGCTGTCGCACCTGCATGCATCTGTATCCCACGTTCATGAGAAAGGACGGATTGTGTCTTCATAAAGCTGTGCGTTATGGATGGTACATGTGACACATATTACTCCTAATGGGTTTAATGTGTATATACATAACTATGTATTGCATTTGTGCAGGGGGGAGAAGTGACAAATGTGCTTTTTCCTCTTTAAGGGTGAATTAAAAACCATACATGGTTATTTAGTCACATTTCTTCAGTGTGGCTTTAGAGATGAAAATAGTGTTATTCCTATTTTAGCCTTTTAGTTAGAAGAGGCGGACGTTAACAAGGTGTCTAATGACAAGTGGGTTGATGACCCAGGTGTCTACCAGTGTCTCTGTCAGTCATGACAGCTCGAGGACGGGGAGGCAGTTACGCTGTCACTGGAAAAGACCAGCTAACCCCCCCTGCCTCGCCATCCGCTCATACATTGGTCTTGCCTGTGATGCTGAGCCGCCACGGCGCAATGGTGGCAACTGTGGGATTTCTTAGAGGGGAGCCACAAGACTGTAATCAGTCATTATGTCAGAAGCGAGCCCCGTGAGTCCCGCTCCAGCTCATTCAGCCAAATAATAAGCAGCAGATAACGGCGCTGGCGTGCAGGCAAGAACAGAGCCCCCGCGGGCGAGCTCGGAAACGGAGGGCCTATTCCTCTCGTCTCCCTACGCAGGGACGTCACCTTGGTTCAAGGGCTGGATCGGGCTTTTCATTCGGCGGACTGACTGTTTTGACAGTGTTTTTCAGAGCAAACGGAATCAGCGATGAAAATTACTGTTCTCTGTTGGTCTGAGCAGAAACATGGCTTAGAATCAAAAGCAGTGTCCAAAATATATCACTACCTGTTCAAAAATGTCGGACTTTGAAAGCTTATAAATACCACTGATAAAGATGGACACAAGTCCAGCACATTTATTTATTTGTGGCGGGCCGCCACAAATAAATAAATGTGTGACCCGCCACAATATCAACATTGTCCGCCACAAATAGATTTTCTATTTGCGGAGTTGTGCATCCTGTTCAATTACTCAGACAGCGCAGCAGTGAGTAATATCATGTTAAATACTCTGACACAGTGGATGGCCATGTGGTTTTTAGTTTATCAGTAAAACCAATGAAGAAGACGAGCTTCCTGTTGTGTCAGAGGCAGGAACTAAACAGGACTTATGTATGGAGATGTTAGCCGCTAAATTGAAGAGAGTTAGAATAAAAGACAAAGTGAATGTGCGCGCATGTGCTGACAATAAGTTGGTAGCAGCAGCTCAACACGAGCGAAGCCGTTAACCCAGCTGCATTCTTGAAAGGCGAAGACTCAACAGCTTAATCATAGCACTACGCTAACAGCAGAGCTAAAGCAGCTAACGGCTACCCTCGCGCTGAGCAGCTGCATGCGACCTCTTTTTGGTCACTTAACTGTTGTCAGTATTGACTGCGTATGTTAGTGGATTG
>JAQFJB010000016.1:8639112-8650191 GCA_029874875.1 Naso minor
ATCCTGGAAAAAACAGGACTGCTGTAGTCGGCTGTATGAGAAAACAGATGAGTTTTTTGAGCATCAAAGCATGTAAAACTGTTCTAGTAGTAACCAAGAATAAAATATGAACCCAAAAAATGAGCGTAAAATGTCCCCTTTAAAGACTAGTGGTATTTAGGCCATATGTGTATGAGGAAAATTCAGAACAGCATGCAACACTAGAGCATTTTCTTGTTTTGTTCCTAACTTAAGGTAGCTGTAACCTTAACTATTTACAGTGTTCTCAAGTTCTTTAGGAGATATATTTATCTGTGTGTGGTGGTCATGCTTAATCGGCATTTATGTGCATGTCAGCTGGCGTGTGTATACAAGCAGCAAATGTGCATGTTCTTCCGCTTAATGTGGTGTTTGCCGGGACACTGTGCATGTCCACCCCCTCCACCTCTCTCAATACAATTTTCATGCCTTCAGTGGCTCTACATGGCTCTCTGGAACTGCATTATCATAGTTACAGCAAGACTTGGGTTCCTCACACGTCAATGCATTTTTAAATGCTGCATATTCTGTATCTCAAGAGGGAATATTAGCATAGCTAACAGTGCTAAGATGTTTTTTTTACACAACTGTAAAAATCATTGAAACAACATTTCATTTAAAAGTTAAAACAGGTTGATGGGATAGGTCACATCTTTGGATTATCTTTCTGTTCAGTGTGAAAATAGAGCCAACATCTATTTAGCTTGGCTTAGCTTTGCACAACAACTGAAAACAGAGAAAAACTGCTAACAAAATCTGCCCTCCAGCACTTTCAACGTTTAAGAACTATGCCGTGGTCAGACTACATGAAATAGCCTTACAGTAGCCCAACTGGGAAGTTGAAGTGGGTCAGATGGGCTCGGAAATGATCAATGAGCATCGGGGGCAACAAGCAATCATTTTATCTTGTGTTGTGTGTCATAAGGGATGACAACCGATGCTGCATGTCGGACGCCTCATGACGTTACGACAGAAAGACTAGGATGTTTGTTTTTTTGTTTACCTCCCATGATGGCTTGTCTGTAGTGGTAGTCGGCGCTTCCTTTCTGGTGACGTCACACATGTCATGAACTGTAAATGATGATTGATCGGATCTGCCAATCCACCAGAAATGGCATTTCGAGGGAATCTAACTTCCGTATCGTGACGTATTTCTGGTATGTACAGGATATACAGGCGGGAAAGAACTTTGGGTGGAATTTACTTGGACCATTGACAAGTGGGATCATAACAAACGTGGAGGATTGCAGTGATACAGTAAGTCATGTGGAGGTAGAGACTAACGTTAGCCCTCTCCCCATGATGGTGGCTTCATTGCTCCTGTTACTGGAGTAGGAATGGCAGGAGATGGTGGAAGAGGACGAGGGAGAGCAAAAGAGAGTTGCCCTTGGATTAAGGCCATTTATGTTTGAGCCTTTGGCCCCTTTCTATATCCAGTGATACTGTTGAATCTATTTGTTTGAAAATGCTCTGGGCAAGATCACAAAAGTCACCTTCTGGTGGAAGGAAAATGTGATTGCAGTTTGATATAAAAACACAAAGAAACACTTTTTTTTTTGACTAATATAATTAAATAAGTGAGCCATATGAGCAGGGATGTGATCTATAAGGATTGAAAAGACATTTTTTATTTCAGGTGGACTTTAACTTTGGTATATTGGAGTGATTTCCAGAAAAATACTCTTTGTAACAACTTGTAGTTTTTCTGCCCACGATTCTGTCTCTTACACACACAAACCCACATTGTTATTGCTTGTCACAGCCCACCTCCGCAGTTTTAGACAGCAGTGCAGGTGAACGTCTCACTTGTCTTGATTGGTAGAAGCAAGAGTCCCTTCGATAATGGTGCCCCTTAACCCCCCTCTTGAGTCTGACAGAGACTGGTAAATTTGGATGGAGCTATTTTGGTATAAGAAGGGGTTACTGGGATGTTAGCACAAGTGTCTTGTCATGTGCCTGGCTGCTCTCCTGATACCTGCCCTGACAGTTTGGGTATCGTGATAAAACAACACCCTTGACAGCGAGCTCACACAACACCTCCATGGTCTCTCTCCATCATCTTCTACCTGGACTCTCTCCCTCTCCGTTTCATCCCAGTGCATCTTCCCATTGCCGCCCCCCCAACTCCTCCTCATCGTGACCGTTTATGCTAATGTAAACGAACGGGACGATCTGTTGACGACGATTAGATTCAAGAGCCGCTTCACCTCTGGGGGCTACGCTGATATCATCTGACATGACAGAAGAATCCAAAACAGCACACTGGCCCTAATGTGAAAGACACTGATGTTACTTGACCTCCAAGGCATTGGGTTAGAGATATGGTAAGTGGATACTGAAGTCAGTCTTCGCAGCCACATGCTAATTTAGCAGAGGCTGTTCAAAATGTCTGGAGTCCAGAGAGATGTCCGCTTGGAGCGTTTTTCCGCTTTGGTTCTTGGAAAACTGAGCCTCCCTTGAACTTGCACCCTTGCCTGTCCGACGCTTTGGCTCCAGCAAGGTGTGCAGCTCTAATCAGCTCTGTTTGATGTGATGAGGCGGCGGGCTTTATGGAGGAGCCAAGATCTCTCAGGACATTAAGAGGAGAGGAGAGGGAGGAGAGGACGAGATTGCTGCTGGTCTTTTTATAGAGGATCACTCCATCTTGTCCTTTTTAGCTCACTCATTAGTTCTCGCTTCCCCCCGGAGGGTGATTCTCTCTTTATGTCTCTCACCAAGACCAAGGCCGCTTCCCTCACTTTGGCGAGGAACCTGTCTGTCTATGAGCTAACCAAATATGATTCCCCAGCCTCTCCGTCATTATCAAATCATAGTCAGGAGGCACCTGTGTGGTTGGAGCTACTCCTGCTCTGGCAGGTATGGAAAAAAGAAATCGTCCCAGAAGATGGAGAGGCAGACAGATGACTTATGATTGCACATGCTTTCTTTTGTTGGCAGTGAAGGCTGTGAAGCCCCTGACATGCCTTTTCTTCATTTTATTTCCTGCATTTCCTCCATTTCCTCCCTCCCTTCGGCTACAACCTGTGAAATCAGACATCCCTCTGTGTCCATCAAAAAATAACCAACAACCTGCAACTGGCTGTCAGGGGAGTTCGCCGCCTTACAGCCAGCGTGCACGCTGAGGTAATCAGAAGTTGTCAAACGTGAAGTGTCCTCTGCCATGACTGAGAGCGCGCTCCATGGTTGCCTGTCCAACGTCAGAGCTTTGGCTATGGTGTAGGTGTACTAATGGCCTCTTTATCAACGGGGATCATTAAATAATGTCCTGCGACTGCATATTTGGCAGCAAAGTTGTTGTTTAGCAGAGGAAAATAGAGACACAGATGGATAATAGGAGCTTGTTGTCACTGCCAGCCTCCCAGCCAACCCAGTAGTGTGATGGAGCACTTTCATACACTTTCATGACCTCTTATGATTATACATCATTCTCAAGTACATCGACCGCTGTTCCTTTCACATATTCCCAAGTGGTTTATGAACGTTTAATTTACATATTTGTGCTCCATATGCAAGGCCGCTCCGAGGGGAGGGGAAGCGCCTGTCTTATAAAAACACAACCAGAGAAATTATTGATTTGCATCTGTTTATCCAGGATGAGGCGGAGCACCTCCCCGCCGTCAGCCCAGCGGCTTGGATGTGAGGATCCCAAAGGTGCCATTGCTCCTGTCTGTCCTTTTTACGGTGGCTCTAAACTGTGGACAGGGGCTGCAATCTGTTTTTGCCCTCCCTTGAAATGTATTTACAGCCCCAGCTTGGCGATAAAGCTTACAATTTATGACTTACTTTTTAATTAGAAATAATGTCTTGTAGAGTTTAAGTGATGGATGGTTCAATCAATATATAGACTGGCTGGCCCAATGATGAACGTCCCTATTGACAGCGTGCAGAGTAGCCTAACTTAACACTTTGTCTTTCAGAGAAATATGCAGTGTTTTGTTTGCTTATGGAAACAGTATACTGTCCCTTTCTATGCCTCTCCTTCTTTCTCCTTTCATTTCACTGTCTCTTGCCACTCTGTCAACACTTTCTCTTCACAGGCAGCATTCTCCCTTGAATGAATCAACCTCCCCTGTCACAGTGTATTTAGGCAGTTATTTTACCTTAGTGAAACCCCATTGTGTTGTGTGCCACATTTGCGCAGGTTTAAATAAAATAAGTGTTGAAGGTGGATTCTCTTGAATGGAATCTGACAAGCTGGAAGGAATGCAATTCTCAAATAGTTTTTTTTAATGGGTACAGCAATTTCTTTCTTTATTCCCTTTTCTCAGGTTCAGAGAAAAGAGAGAGCATAAAGGATTTTCAAGTAGAATAATTAAATAGGAATCAAGTCAATGGGATTTGTTTCCTGCCGCTGCAGATGATTGCATAATATACACCAGGGATAGAATTATAGTACTTGACAACTGAAGTTCAATTTTGTCACTTGTGGCTTATTCTCAAACAGTTTAGTGGCTTTTCATTTTCCAAGTATTTCTTAACAGTGATAAGTCACAGGACCAGTGTTGAAATTCTGTCACTACATGAAAAATGTCATTTTGTGGCCGACTGATGATGAGTTTTTTTGATGTTCAAGAAATGTCGGACTGTTGCTGGGCAGATTTTTTCTTTTACTTATTACTTTGAGTACATGATGGATCGTTCAGTCTGTAAAATGACAGAATAAAGTGGAAATTGCCTCCAAATATCCAAGAACCCGCGGTGCTGTTTACAAATTGCTTGTTTTTTTCTGGCCAACACTCAAAAAGCACCAACATATTTACTCTACAACTACTTCACAAAGAGGAAAGTTGTAGCCTTAAGTATTTTAGAAACTGGAATGACAAATTGTTGCAGTTTTTGCTCGATACATGCAAACAATTAAATGATTATTGAAACTGTTGCAGAGTGATTTCATGTGGATTGATCAAAACACATTTCTGCCATGATAAAAATGTTTTTTGGGCTAAAATGTATTTACTCGAACATCTCAGATATTGAAAAAGTTTTGAAATTTGTGCACTCCCAGTGGTATTGTTGTTCAAAAAAAGCACAGTTGTAGACTGTGAGTAACTCAAACAAAGCATAGCTAGCACCATTTGTATAGGGATTGTCAATGTTTTCTACATAAAAACACATGTTAGTATGATGATCTTTGATAAACAATCAAGTTAAAAATCTGCACAGAGGAACTAAAACTTAAAAAGTTTGTTTCATTTCTATAAAATCAGTCCAGCTAGTAGTCTACGTAGTAATGGTAGATAAATTAAACAGGCTCCAGTTAGTAAAGTTAATTAGAAACTGTAAGAAACAGGCCATGTGATATTTGTGTCCTTCCTTCACTCATTAATAGCTGCAACGTGATGCTTCCTGCCACCGCTCAGACCTGCCTCAAAGACAACACTCAGAAACAGGATACACTTATCCATACTCATGCACACACACACACACACACACACACGCACAGACTAACACACACCAACATAATATCAGCTGTCCTCTAAGACCAACCACAGTGCCTTTCTTTCTCATTGATTAGTGTTGCATTTACTGCCCACGGCAGGCAAAAGCCTTAATAATGACTTTATGCTTTATTTTCACGGTCTCTGAACTAGAATAACCTTGAATGACATGGATCCTGTGCTATGTAGCTTGACAATTCCCCTGAGTCAATGGTTAACTGTTGTTCCGCGATTCAAAGCATCCAGGCTCTGTCGCAACTGACCGCACTTCTGTAGATCTTGACCTGGGTGCGTTTTCTTCACCCCCCTCGGCCTCATTTTCACTCATTTCTCCATTCCTTCATTCCGCTGGCATGTCTGAGCTTATCTGCCTCCTTTGTGCAACATAAGCTTGTAGATAAGCGGTATATTGGGCCGGGTTACTCATGTCTGTCTTGTTCATTCATCAGAATCCTCTAATTCCCCCCAGAAACCTATTTCCCGAGCTGCAGGTGGCCCATGTTGTAACACGGAGGGCACGCCTGATCTCTCCAAAGCAAACATAGACATCTAGTCACTGCTGCTGCCTTTGTATTCCCTACAAGTGATGGTAATGCCCTGATATGTATGTGCACTGTGAGTGCACATATGACTAATCTCAGAGACAGTGTAAAAACATGCCAGCGATAGGTACGCAGCTTTAGCCGAGATTAGCCTCGAAGTCGGGAATTATTCATTTGTTGTATTTGCCTCCTCTTTATATCCTGGTTGACAGATAGGTGGCATGTACAAAATAAACAGAATCCTACGGGAAGCTTTTACAGTGGTTATCCAAAAGGCCTAAAGCCCACAGGTGTCTCCTCCTGCAGGCTTAGTCGTACTCAAAGCATGACCCAGTTCTTGCATTTTCATGACATGCGGTACAGTGACTATGTAGCAGGAGGGTTTTATTGGGAATGGTTACAAACCTGAGTAAGAGTAATGTCCTGAGACTCCAACCAGTCCTGTTCGCTGGTCAGGGTCACCGCCGACCATGATCTCTGTTCTGGGCAGTTAATTAGGAATTAGAACATGGCACGACCCTCAGGATGTTTTCCATGGTTAGAATAATGAACACCTGGAAAAGGCGAAGAGCAAGAGCGGGAAAAAAAATCCTTTGCCGTGTGAACTAGTCATTCCATTAAGACTTTTGAACTCTGGTGGCCTCCATAATTACACATCAGCCTTTTTTCTCGTTTTTTTTTTTTTTTTTTCCCCTCTACATGAAGGTATTTTCTGATTCGTTTTTAAATGATTTAAAGGCATGAGGTAGTGCTCTCCGGCCAGAATAATTGGATTCCCATTTGTCATGTGATCTATGGGCATAATACAGTAAGAGATGCACTGAAATTTACTAAGCACCGATTAGAATTAATGCAATCCTAATCAGTGCCACCGAAATCCTTTGCAAACCAATTTAACTCTCCTCACTCTTTACATTAATTAGATTGCTGTAATTTAATAATTTGATGCTTTTTTTAAGTTTGCCTGATTGTTTAGCACCCTTCCTTGATTTTATTAAGCAATTTATCAAGAAGCCCCCTGAAAAGAATGCTGCAGAGCATGAGAAAGCCTGCCTCACTATCCACATTGCATCGTGTCACACAGTTTTTGCAAATGTCTGTCTGTATCAGACCTAAAGTCAGGGTAAAAATACAATTCTGAGGAAAGTATGACTGGAGATAATGCGAGTAAAGGAAAAGAAAATATGTTTTTCAGAAATGCACCCTGTTGTTTATGCTGTTTGAATGAGTTTTGAGCCTTGCCTAGCTGTAAATTCCTAGTGAGATCTCTGTTGCCTGGTTATATCTAGTATTCCATTTGTATCGGGAAAAACAAAAACTGTCTCGGCGCTGTTTGTGTATTCAGTGAGGAATGCAGCACAGGTGGAGCGTGGGTTTCATGGCTAAAAATACAGAGTCTAAAAATTACATATGCACGCTCTCTTAAAGAAAAAAAATCCAATTTAACCTATAATTCGCATATTGCTTTCCTGGTGCAGCTGGTGTGTTCATGTGGGGCGGCTGCGATTTTAACATTCTCCCTGTGTATAAGGCCCGGTGTTGCTCCCGTCTGCCATATCATAATCATTTGGCCCGATGCCTTGATTCAAATTGGTGGATTGTTCCACAACGAGAAGGCAGAGTATGATACATCTGCTCACAGGCCACATTATTTTATCAGCTGCATTTGCAGGTCATGGTGCAGCGTAGAAGGTGGTGTTTTTTTCCCCCCTCTGTCTGTGCTGGCAGGGAGTACGCCCCAGTACACACAGTCCCTAGATACAGTCTGGCAGGCCGAGTGAATCATCTTCCCGTCACAGGTGGAGGAAATACAACAGCGGGACTGGCAGTCCAAAGGTGGCGTCTGGCCCGCTGTTGAGTGAGGTGTTTGGCTTGCTTGCTTTTGCTGGAAATGTGGATATTTTTTCTCATGCTGGAGAGGCAAAGCAGACAGGCAAGTTTTTATTTCTCTCTGCCCAGAAAATGTGAACCAGTGACACTGAAGATTTTAAGATATCTTTTCAAAATTACACTTCAGATTGTAAATACATGTAGCATTAGTCTGTTTGTGTGTGTATATGCTCTGAGCCGTGCTTGTTTGTTGGTGTGTTTAGCCGTGCATTTCTTTAAGTGTGTGTGCTTCTCTCGCACTCTTCGTGTGCGTCTGAGAGGCTGTTTCATCTGAGCTCTTGTAGGAAGGTGGTTGCGAGGGCTGCTGATCAAAGGCAGAATCCTCGGGGCCAACAAGGGCCCGGCGCGAGCAGCAGATGTTTCCCGTCTCTGTTAGCGCCTCAGTTAGAGCTATCCTTATTTAACCAGCTCCGGCTAATGGCCCTCACCGGGTGTTGAATACACCGGATCGCTTTTCTCCTCTTTTGTGCGTGGAACATGGGACAGAACGTGAAACCCCTTGGATATCTTGTTCCTCTGTGACACTCTTATTGTGCTCGTTGGTGGATTTCTGGCCAGAAAAATCCCTTTCACAGTAATTGGGTGTGAATGAAACACTTGCACTCGCCTATTGTCTATAGTATAGTCTTGCATTCAGGCCAGTGGTTAAACAAGCCAAAGAAGAAGGCAGAGAAGGGTGGTGAGAAACTGGGCGGGGGTCGTAAGAAGTGTATTGCAAAATGAAAGAGATCAAGATAAGAGAGTGCTAGAAAAAGAATGCTGAGTTCAGGTATTGCTTGCAGAAAAAAGAGGGGAGCAACAAATATTAACTGCAAAAGCAAAGGGAGAAAAAGCTCTTGTCAGGAACAGCAAGGCAACGAAATTGATTTGAAGAATGTGAGAATAAAAGCAATTTGCAAACAAGGTGCTGGAATACAAAGTGGACAAACACATTGGTTCAACGGAAACAGAGAAGCAGGCTCCTCATATGGCGTGCAGGAGATTGATTGAGAGATTCGGTGGGCCTAATTGTGCTGTACCATCTGCCCAAGTTACAGAACCTGCCAGGCATGTGACAGTTTCCAACAGGCTCACTGACGAGCAGATGTGTGCAGGAGTGTGTATGCGTGTGAGTGTGTGTGTGAGTGTATTTCAGTGCGTCAATCTCCCTTTACTTTGTAATCACGTCTTTTCTTTATGGGAATTAAGACAAGAATTCCTGTCTTGAATTCAAGCGAAGTGACAAATGCAAATACACATTGTCCTATTTCTTTATTCTTGTCTTTTTTACATAATTCAATCTTCCCATGTGTGGCCCTTTATTGTGCGCTTTATTGTTTGTGGGATCTATCCGAGATGTTTGAGTGCTCATTGATGCCGTCAGTAAAGCTATTGATATAACAGCCTGACAAATGTCATATGCACAGAATGAATTTCCATAAATCAATCAACCATTTCTCTTCTTTCACTTTAACAACAAAGCAGATCTCCAGTGGAATTAAACAAAAGCAACTAATGAAAATGCTCCACACAAAACATAAATACTAATTCATCCAATTAATTCATTCAGCAGTCAGTGAGACGGCTGATGAGGGAATATTTGCAAACCAAAAGTGCAGTCATCATAACCAGGCAGTGATCAAAATCCCCACAGGAAATATATTATTCGTTCAATCAATTAGTCCACTGAGATTTGTCATTTTAAAGAAACAAGCTGACATTTTGGCAAACATGCTCATTTGGTGTGTTGTTGAGAGTTAGATGAGTTGATCGATATCTTACAACAAGGAGCTAATGCCTGCAGGTGGTTAGCTTGCGCAGCACACAGACAGACAGACACAGGAAGAACAGCTAGCCTGGGCCTCTTAGCTTGCTAACTACCATGTTATATATTTTTTATAGATTCAATTGAAGTCTTTTTAAAAAGATATTTTTGTGGCTTTTGTGCCTTCACTGATAGGACAGCTGAAGGATTGGACAGGAAATCGGGGAGACAGAGAGAAAATAACATGCAGCAATGGGTCACACGGTGGAATTGAACCTGCGGTTGCCGCAGTGAGGACACAGCCTCTGTATATGGGGCACCCACTTTATCAGCTTAGCTACCAGGATGCCCCTTCAATCTCAATCTGATTGCAAACATCACAAAGTCCTACAGTACATCCCCCCAACACCGATTGATGCCCCATGATAAGAAGCTAACAGCAGCAGCTGGTTAGCTTACGAAGCACTAAGACAAACACAGTAAAAACACAGGAAACAGCTATTTGGGCTCTCCTAGCTTACTAATTACCTTTAAAAAAAAAACAAAAACTTTTTCACAATAATTTGATATCTGATAAAAGACGAAAAAAAGAGAAACAGCGTGTTACTAAGTGAGTATCAGTATTGCTGATAGGTAGATTTGTTCCAAGCTAGCTGCATTCCTGTTTCTCTGCTAACCTAAGCTAACTGTTTGCTTGCTCTAGTTTCACGTTGAAAAACAAAACGATGACCTATTTCTTTAAGCATTTTTAATCCTTCATGCATTTCTGTGATACCCCATTTCACCAATAGCCTGCATGCCCAAACTTGTCTTTTCCCAATTGGACAGATTAGCTTGTCGCGCTGAAAATTCCACAAGCACAAGAAAGTGTTTCTTGAAGCTTTCCAGGCCAAAATCTCTTTACGCATAGGCACCAGTGAGTAAACACAACAAACAACAGGAAGCTGTTTAATTAATGAAGCTACACTACACTGCTCTTTGCTCACAGGTACTAGAGGCTGACTTTTTTTTTTTTTGGGACTCCTATGGGTCACGTGATTCTCGTGGGATTCCTGCAGGATGGGAGTCAATTTCACTACCCATCATGAGATTGGGATGGGACAGGAAATTAAGTCAAAGGGAGTGGGCGGAAACGGGAATCATAATGACAATGGTTTAGGTGTATATGCAAATTAGAGTGCCATGAACCATTAAAAAAACACGTACAATATATGAATAAACGCTATTTTCTTTATTTTGAAGATAGTGGTAGTCATTTTGTTTTCTTTTTGGTATCCTTTCTTTCTTTCCTACCTCTCTGTTCTCTGGGTGCCAGTTAGAAGCACGGGAGCAGGATGAGACAGAATTTAAATTTTTTTAAAACTCCCACTCTGTCTGGGATTGGGACGAGACAGGAATATTTTTGTGGGAGTGGGATGGGACAGGAGTGAAAATTCTCTCCCGTGTC
>JAQFJB010000016.1:8702452-8724194 GCA_029874875.1 Naso minor
TGTGTGAGATGCAGTAAGGTTTTTGGATTTTTTTTTTTCTCCTGCAAACTGCACCTGGACTGTTATTTCTATTAGGTGTATGTTGGAGAAAAACTTAAATTGAGATGTCTTAAAAAATGTCAGTGCTAAAAAGCGTTAAATTTGATTATAAAAACAGTTGCAGACACCCTGAAATTATCTTTTTCAGTGGTGAATAGCAAGTAAAAAGATTTATTTTTGTTTCTTTTAAAGGAACAAGATCTTGTCATAGTACTTTTTCAAAGCTGTACTCTTCGTATATTTCTGAGACAGGTGTCGTCTTTGTCCCTCACTACATGTTTCAAATAACCTGTTACAGCTCGTCAGCTGCTCATGCGGTGATTGAGTGTGGGGACAGTGGGGCTAAAAATGGCTCCTCTATTGTGGATGTAAGCAAGTTAAACCTGTGTGAAAGAAATAGATGCATCATCTGTCTTTAGACCATGATGTGATGACGGCTGAGTAAATCTAAAATGTGAAGTTTGAGGCAATGTCGTTTTTAAAAACTCTCCCTCTTACCTCCGCAAACACATCACAGTAAGTTGCACATACTGTAGTTTAAAGAGAAATTAGCTTGTTAACTTTAACTATACTTTTTTTTTTTTTAAATAAATGTGTAACTTTAATCTTTGAGGTTATAATAATCACATTAATGTATTTTGTAGCTACTGTATTCTATTAGCATTTCCAATTAAAAATGAATATAGATTCATTTTTAAATGGAAAATAACTTGTATTTTTTTAAGTAATTAATTAACCAGGTAGGTTTTTTTCAAACATTCCCTTGACTCATTTTAAGTAGAAGTTATTATACCTTTACTTGAATGTAGATTTCCAGCACTGTACCCACCATGGCCTATTTTAAAATTTAAATGAAAGCAGCTGCAGTGTCTGCCTGTCACATAAAGCAGTAGAGATTAAACCTCAGTTAGACTTTAATATTAATGAAGGGGTTAAACACATGTTGTGTAATATATTTTCTGTTATACAATAGATGTTTGATATTCCTAGTCATAATCAAAGCTCTATAGATTATGATGACTAATGTCAGTAATAAAAAGGGGTTGTTCTAAGCCCCATTAAGAATATAGGAATGTGAAAATCTGCATGTATGAATATGCATTCACACAGCCGCGCTCACAAGCAAAATTGGCTTTACGCCGTTAAGAAATTCACTGGAGGAGCTGCGTTTGTTAATAAATCTTGAAACTATAATCTTTAGATAATGAGAGATGCTGTAATTCACACCCGAGGTCAGCTCAAATGGAATTAAATGCAACTCTGCTCGACATGTTTTTCCTCGTGAAACAACTTTATTTATTGATCTCACTTTATAGCACACACACTAACTCGATATTTTTTCGTGTGCAATAAACGTGAGGACTGGCCCTCGGGAAAGTAGAAGTTTCCAGCAGTTTTGGATGATACAAAAGCCTTCCTGTTGGTGGGTGTGTTGTTTTGTTCTACACACACCTACACACCGACACCCCTCATTCCTGTAATAGATTAATCGGGTCAAGACACATTCAAACATAAGCTCCGCCATACCTGGCTCTTATCTTTATTGGTCATACATTTGTTTTGACACAAATGAACGTTCATTTGAGGTCATATGATTACTTTATCAGTTGTTTGTCTAAATAAAAATGTGCTCGATGAGCTTTGCTGCCACATGCGAGTCTTATTTTCAGAGTTATGACCCCGTTGTGCAGAAACCGGGACATGGAGACCTATTTGTCAGGGCCGGCAGAGTATTGTCTTACTGTGCTTCGGCTTTGCAGTGTAATGGATTGCTAACATTAGGATAATATATACAGAAGTTTCGGGGGTTTTAACCAAGTAGTCTGGATTCAAGAGAATGTAGAGCTCAAAAGTGTGGAGTGAATATATGCATAGTCCATCTTAGCTCTTTTGTTGACTTATTGCAGCACTTGATCTATGGACTCGATCTTAATTGCTGCAGCGCGTTAAGGTCCAGCCACCTCTTTTCATATCCAAAGCTGGAGTTCAACATAGGACGGACCCCTTTGAGAATATTAATGGACCTTTGGATCACCATCAGACAATTGCCTTTTGGCTTTTTAGTTCGGTACCGGCGAGTTCAGATAATCAGCTGTGTGAAAAGCAGCTGATGGCAAAAAAAGAGGCAGTTTGAAACATGCAGTCAGATAATTGATGCACCCTGTAGCTCCCTTGTTCTCCCGCCGCCCACTCAGACAAAAAGTCCCCGCAGGAATGAATCAAGGGGGCTGCCACTGTCAAGAACACAAAACTAACATAAAGTACAAGAGGAAAGCGAGTCTTTTTAGCATCTCGTTGCTACCGGGGGCGTTTCGCCGATGCTTGAAGGTAACTACAAGCTGATCCAGAGCCGGAGCACTTTGTCTTGGGAGAGGAAGTTGCTAAGTGGATGAAAGGTGTGGGTGGTATGAATTGAGAATGGGTGGGGAGGGAAGGTGCCAAATGTAGAGACAGAGCAGGAGGGTTCAGTGATATTTGTTAGCGCATTAGCATGCAGAGGTTAGCACAACAAATGAGCGCCACCCCCGACTATTTCTTTGTCCAGCTGTCAGGGCCGTTGCTAGGCACCTGCAGCTAAGCTCATTAGGGTTAAAAAGGAAACAAGAACAAAACAGAAACAAGCAATCTGGGCAGAGAAAGTCTTCAAAGGCTTGCGATAAGACCCAGGTTAAAGCCAGGGCACAACATGTGACAAGATATATTTGGTTTATCCTTGCATACTGTATAATTTCAGTGAGGATACTGTGGTTCGTCGAAGAATAATGTCACATGTGGCTTCATTTACATAGCTGCTTTCTCTTTTTAAATTACAATTAGCTGGCTTTGATCCGTTTTGCAGCCTGTTAGCCACCACTGGCACAATTCGAAAGTAATTCTAAAATCACCACAGATAATTGTTTTTTTTTTTTTCAGTAGCTTGACTACTTTATAATCTCCCGTGAGTCGATATCAGCAGTGATACGAGTGTGGTCTTTCATTAATATTTCAGACGGATTTTCCTCCCTCGTCTGGTACTTTCCTGCCCCCTAACCCCCCTCTTTATTGATCATGCAGTATATTTACATTCACACTATAACCCTTAAAACACTGGAAACAAACCAAACACTGTAATAGTGTGATATAAACGTTTACATGGTTTGCAGTAACCCGATTTCCCCAATACTTGTCGTTTCCTCAAGTTGTTTGATTGCACAGATGATGTGTGGACGGCTATGCTGTGGAAGACAGAAAATAAAAAGGGGGACAGAATATGGAGAGATTCATTGATGTTTTTTGTCTGTGTTGGTGAATTTGCACAATCACAACGTTCTGCGTATTGATGCTGTACATTGAATCAATATCGGAATCAATAAACCAATATGATAGTTTAAAAAAAATACAATACACTGCTAAAAATCTATTTTTTCATAAAAACACATTATAAACCAACATTTTTCAGTGTATACTCTTTAATTTCTTTATGAAGAATAACAGAAAAATATGTACTGAAAAAACTGGTCAAGGCCCCAAATTGTCATGGCGACAGGGTTCTGACATGATAACAGAAACGTCCTTACCTTTTCTGTTCTGTACTTTATTTGCACTTACCCACAAACATACACTCTACTGACATTTGTTGCTTAAGCTGATGTTAAGCAGTATTAAAGCTGAGGTAGGCAGTTTATTTTTGGTGTCATTGGGCAAAAATTTCATAAAAATCTTAAAAATATTGCAATTCAAAGGAACACTAGACTTCTTCACCTCTCTTTGGCTCTTAGATTAAGAAGATAAAGACCGTGATGGGGTCTTTTCGGCCAATCAGGGGTCATTTCAGAGAGCTTTTTTCCTAGTGGCTGCTCTGCACTGCACTTAGAAGCAACAGATGGCGTTGCTCCGAGCAGGTTGGCTGTTGAATCAAGTGAGGTACCTCACGTTCTAAAACTGGCCTCCGGCAACTTGACAAGCTGAGTTGCAGGCGACACCGTCAGCTTGGTTGCGTTGAGCTGAGATGGACCAGTTTACTCCACTGCAACTTTTCCTGTAACCGAGAACAACAAACAAAATAAAACACGAGCTGGAGCAAAAACAGGGAGGGGAGGGTGCAATGGAATTGCTTCCTAAGAGTCTCATGCTACAGCTAGCTTGATTTCCAGATGTTGCCTACCCCAGCTTTAACAGTGTAGATGATTAATTGGTTCTGCTCTAGACACACTGATTTGCATCTGCTTAATTCACATTTCTAGTCGACGGTTAAAAAACAAAACAGAAAAATGAAGGGGCTACTTAGAGTTGCACATCAAGCCCCCAGGGAGTTCAGCTGGCTTTAAAGTCAAGTTTTACATTTTGGCTGAACTAGAAAGGGCCCAGAAAGACTTTACCCAGCTTACAATGCAAAATTAGTGGCTGTAAATAGGTGAATAAAATTTTTTGAGTTCACAGCCCCCAAGGAACAACTTGTGTAACTACCATAATTTGGTTGTCTTGGTCTGGTAACACTTGAAAAGTCTAAAAGAGCTGTAAGATTAAATCATATGAAGCCCCTCTAAAGTAAGCAAAGGGGTAACCAGAAGTTAGCCAACAATATGGAAGCTATGCGGAAGGTCTTGGTACTTTAATTACTTTATCTTTCATTGGCTTCATGAACCAATGAGCTACTTTTATTGGAATGAACGGGACCCTGCCTCTGACATTATGGTGAAACCAGCTCCTCAAAGATTTTTAAAGAAAGTTTTATGTATTCAGGGAAGCCTTTTGAGGAGTTAAAATGACATCGGTTTCATTTTGATCGATAATGGATGGATGATTTTTTTCATTTCTTGTTGTAACAAAGTAGGACAGTATATTTATTTATTGTTCTTTAAATGCTTAAACTGTCAATAAAAGCATTCAAATGATATACATGGTGTATTTAATACAGATTTGGGAGACAGCAGATTCCATTAAAAGAATGGCGACTGATCTAACCTGATTAGATTTACTTCAATTCCAATCTTAATTTAACATAAGATAAACTGGTTAAAGTGTAATAATCGGAGCATTACATGGAAATCTAATTTGCATGCCTGTGAATCTGCTGATAGTATTTTCCTCTCGTGGCACTCCTGGCCCCCTTTTTTCCTTCCCCTAGCCTGTGTACCACCTGCCTCTCCTGCTGGCACCGGTTAAGTCGTGGTGACTGGCAAGCGTGGTAGTTAGCATTCACATCCCGTCTAAAGATGAGCCACGCTGCTGCCGGCTTAGTCTGCGTGCCAGGCTCACATCCATCACAGGCAAATGCCCGGCCATGTCATCGCCTCTCGCGAGCTGTCAGTATACATTTAGACGGCTCAATCCCCCCGCTCCCCCAGCCTCTAAGAGCGCTCCATTGATATTCAGCGATCAAACCCAAGTGCTACCTTTTCCTGTTTAGCCCCCTTATAAACGTGTATACTGGGCTGCTCTGGCGAGGTGTTTGGTTCCATTATAGTCTTCTAAGCGAGAGCTAATAGCACCCTGTACCTGAGTGATAGCGCGCCACTGAGCTTGTGAGTGCTGTAATGCATCTCAAAATGAAGGTTGTCTCGCACCATGCTGTGACAGGATGAAATGAATGGCTCTCTTTCATTAGCTGCTGCTCCCTTTGTGCTGGGAACATCACGGCTGTGCAGAGTCCTCAGCCTCTGGATAAACATGTCACCTATAGGTGGTGTCGTGTTGCAAGCTCGATGGAGGCTAATGATGCTGTAATTGAACCATGCCACCAAAGATTAATTTAGCACAATTTGAGGCCATTTGCATAGCGTGTGGAAACATTCTGCAGCCTGTGATTTTTGCAAATCATTGCTAGTCCCTTGTGGGATATTTTTGGAGCTTATTGTTTGGGAGCTGAGGCGTCTGTTGAATCTGCCTCCCTCCAAAACGTGTATAGATCTAGTGCCATTTCCCCACTGTGTGAATTTGCTGAAGAGGCCGGACACTTGTGTTATCAAACAACAGTGACCCTTTTTCTCATCAGAGCCCCCAGTGCCTCTCTCCTCCTTTTTTAGTGTTCTCTTTTCCTTTCCCCAAGGTGGTGTGGCCTTCACGGCCAGTAATTACAGGCTATATCAAAGCTATATATCACCTTATATCACAGTAGACCTTTAGCAGGCACCTTAAGGGACAGCTGATAGCATTGTGGCAGGCATGTGCATGACCCCTGAAGGAGAAAAGCAGGTCAGAGAGAAGCGTTTCTACCACCACGAACATCCAAACACACATTGTTATTATTGTCCCTTTCTGTCCGTACTCTCCTTTGTGTTTCTCTTTCACTTTCATGCCTCCGTCCCTCTGGGATTCTTTTCACTGCCGTGTTATCTCACTTGTCATTTCAAGGAACAAAGAAGAGCAAAACATATTTTTGTCTACTCCAGTAGCATTATGTGTTAATGCTTGTGACACTTACGATGAAGGTTAATAGATATCACAGCTGATGAGGCTCTGGAGGATGATAAAACGAAATTAGCGCAACCTGTGATTTGAACCTGCTGGCCTCTTGACAGTTGATATTTGACAACCCTCCTGTTAATGACGTTTATGTGGGAGATAAACGCTTCCAGACCATTATTTACTTCAGCGCACTTAGACTGGAATGCATGAGACAAATGACTCCTCTCCCGTCAGTTGAAAACATGTGCAGACAGAGCGACGAAAATGATTGAGGATAAGAAGGGGAAAGCAGATGGGAGGATCCTTTCTCGTTTGCAGATGATCTTTCCCATACGTTCCAGTTCTCATTATCCTTGGCTTTTGACCTTATTTCAGAGTTGAAAGATTTGATGAGATATTTGTCTTAGCAGTAGAGTGGGATTAAGTGAAGAATCCCCTCCGGTTCTTTTGCCCATCTTCATTTAAATCCCCTCATTTTAAGCAGGATGTTTTCTGGGAACAAAAGACAAACTCAGAGGTGCGTGCTTCACCGAATTGCAAAAATCGAAAGCTATGACAATCAAGGGAAAGCTAAGAATTACACACTTATAAAAGCTGCAATTCCTATTACCATAGAATTGATTTTTTTATATAAAATCTGACCAAATAGGAGTAAAAAGTGAAGAAAAAAACGCTCAAATTTAGGCCATTAGGTTATGATAGCAGCATATATACATACAAAATGATAGAAAAAGGAAATGATAGTTGTAATCCCAAACAGCTGAACACACACACGCACACATGCCTACCTGTCCTCACTTGCCCTCAGCTCTGAGGACAGCAGGGCACATGTGAGAGCATGACCATCTGCTTCATACTCTCATATTCCCGATCTTGGTTTCCTTTGCAGCATTATGTGCTTATAATTTGTCCAGAGCACTTTATTTTACATGAGGCATACTTTGAATAGATGCCACAGCATAAAGATTAAATCTGATGTGACAGGACATCACAATGTTTTAGTAAAATAAATATATAAACAAATAAATAAGAAACAATAACTACTTCATTTTCACTTCATATGGGAATTTTGAGGTCGATGCCAATACCGATAATAGAGAGTAAGAAAATTTTGATATATTAGCTGATATTCTATATATAATATTTTGAATGTGGTTGTCAAATGTGACATAATATTAATTATTATTATTAAAA
This sequence comes from Naso minor, assembly GCA_029874875.1. Lineage (NCBI taxonomy): Eukaryota > Metazoa > Chordata > Actinopteri > Acanthuriformes > Acanthuridae > Naso > Naso minor. The sequence goes on from JAQFJB010000016.1 coordinate 8,710,073, forward strand.
TTAATATTAATATTGACAAAGATACGTAATGGAGGCACGTTATCTAACAAACTCCTGTTCCAATCATCAGTGCACTGAAAAGTAAATCCTTATTACCAATTACAAAATAGACTGCCATCTGCTGGACAAACTACATGTTAACTCCATTTTAAATTACTAGTCCAAGCATTTTTTTTTTTCAGCCTTAAAAACCAGTTGAAACCGTTTTAATACTGGCACGTATTGGAATCAGAATGTATATGCTAATATCAATATATCTACATTAGGTCGATATCGGTCGATAATATCGACAAACTGATCTATCGGTTTGGCCCTCCTTCTTAGTACCTGTGAGTCACTGTAAAAATCAGTCTGGCTCTTTACTTGTACTTGTATAAAGCAATGATTTCTGTAAACATAATGGAGTTTTTTGTTTTTTTTAAGAATTTTAAATCTTTACATATTTAGCCACTTTCACTCATTACAAGCAGTACAACCCATTTTCTAATGTATATATGGAAGTTGCATAATAGTAAATGTCGTGTCCACTGCTTTTGGAGCTTGACCCCCTCAAGATATGTAGATATTTAAGCCTTTGGTGGTTCAGTTGTGGCCAGTTTTTATGTGTGTGTTCTCGCTTCATGGGCTGTGACTCATACATATTCATATGCTAACCTTCATATAGTCTTTAATATGAGCAAATAGTCAGCTGCCATGACAATAAGTGGGAGCTTACGGTGCCAAGCACATGGACGTGAGCGTGCTTGACCCCTAAATCCCCAATCAGAAGTGGACGCCCTTGTTTAAAGTCAAGGTTTGCATAAACATTTAACTAGACAAACAATGAGATGTCAGATGAATTAATTCATGACTTTAATCTTTGAAGTGCAAATATCATGCAGGTTCTGCTTTAAATTAAAGGTCCTATTAGGTACATTGTAATAAAATGGGCTCTGCGGTACTTAATTATGTGGAACGATCCATGAACACAGCTCCTTTTTGGGATTTGATTCCTACTGTGCATCCCAAATTAAAAACACAGCACAAAGTACACACATACATCTCTTCTATTTGTTTAAGCCGTACACTTAATAGCATATGAGATTATATCGAGTGCATATTTTCCATCAATCACTCAGGAGTTTCTGTTTCTACCAGCCGGTCTCTATTTATGCGGGAGCCATTGGTTTGTCTTGCTTACCCTTGGTTGGAGGCTGTTTTTCCATGATACAATTATGTGTTGAGCACCTGACAATTACAGAACAAAAACATGACCGATGAGCACGGTGGGGGACAACTGCCTGTTATAATAGTAGGAACAAATAGAAGACGGTGGGTGGTTGTGCAGCCAGCATTAATATGCAAAAGGATATTAATAAATACTCTGACAGAACGAGAAAATAAAAAGATTCCTTTTCGCTCTAAAGCAAACGCATTTTGGAAGTTCTTAAGATTACGGTAAACGGCCTTTCCTCTGTGCATGTTTATCTCCTGGCCTTGGGTAACCGTCTTTTGAAATCAAAGAGGTTTATTTCTTCCACCATCTACTCTTCTCCTGCATCGGATGACATCACCTGACATTCATTATCCTGTCTCATTTTTCAGCCCCTTCTTGCATCCGGGCCCACTCCAGTGCTCTTTGATAAGAACCTGTCGCAGTAAATTTCGGCCAATTAGTTGCTGTAAATTTCGAGTTGGCGGCCTATCCAGTCAGCCCGCGTCTCAAGACGTGGCTGCACAATCCCCTCTGGTGATTAACTGGAACGGAAGCCCAGGTTGGCAAATAGGAAATGTTTAAGGACATCTCCCCATATGGTGGACTGGTATCTCTCAGGAGATAAAGGAGGAGCGGATTGACTCCAGCCAAGCCAGTGGTTTGAATCGACTGTAACCATGTCCATTTTTAGATTCCTGAGCTGAATGCCCCGTAGACTTTGTTATGCCCCTATCAGTTGAGCGCCTTGCAGACAAATCCAGAAGTTTGGGAGTTCTCTGCTGCTTTCATATTACCCTCAGGAAGCCTCGGTTTGGCCGTCGGGTCTTTTGGTGTTAGATTAATAGCCGTCACAGTGGTGGCTCACTAAACATGGGGTTTAGGATCAGTCCATTTGTCAGCTAGGGGAGTGAGTTTCACTTGGATGAGTGCAAACAGTAAAGAAAGGGCTAATTCAGACAGGAGCAGGTGGTTAGTCAGAGCGAAGGGAGCCGACTAGGCTTTTCCTTCCCTCTATCTGATATTTGCCCTTCTCTGTACTTTATAGTCTCTCATCCCTGTTCTTCTAGTTTTCTGCTTCTTCTTTTTTTTTAATTGGCAGGTGGGAGTACAACACACTCATTTGATGTTTACTGCTCTCTCTCTTCCTTATGGCCAAAAGCACTGGATACATTTTTTTAAAACATAGAGAGGGCATGGAACTTCCACTGACCTTTTATAACTTTCCTGGCTGTTCACCATCGCTTCCTCTAGATAAAAAAACACAACTTCCTTTTCTGCTGGTTCATGGCTCACTTTTAGAATGAGTTTCCAAAACTTTTTGTTGCCCTTTGATTCGCTTTAAGCTCTAGCTGTATGCCATTAGGACAGTTTTTTTCTGATGGTTTTTCTTCAGAATAAGAGCTGCAGCTGTGGAGATACAGAACAATGGTTCGTGCTGACCAGCATGGCAGAAAATCAGTGCAATGGAAAGGTAGTGAAGTGTTGGTATTGTGATTTGAGGTGCACCTATCGACCGGCCAGCCAATTGAGCTGTGCTGAAAGGCTTATTTTGCCGTGATTGGTGGTGGGCTGGACCTTCTCTGTGTAGCCAGTTACATGTGTGCGCTGGTTCACGTTGCATGTAGCGCCTCAAGGCCATCAGTGCATAAGAAACAAACAGCCAAACACCCCTTGTTACAGCCACAATGAGCGAACACAAACAGCATGTGTGGAAGTTTCACACTAATAGTTGAGGAGAAGCGCCATGTTGAAGCATCACTCATCCAGCTCGGTAAAAACACTAACTTGAGGTTGTTTAATCCCTTTCGTTTCGTTCATTTATCCGTCAGTATCATCTCCATTTTGTACTCCTGGATCATTCACTCTGCTATCCACACTGCTCAGCTGATTTCCTTTTTGAAGGCCTTTTTTGCTTAAAGTGGAACTAGACAACTTTTTTGGCTTAACTTTGTCTTCATGATGCGCAGCTTGATTAAACAGTGTAATAGTTGTTGAAAAATGACACCATTTGCTGCTAAACTGGCCCTGTTTTTACCATGATATTTTCTTTGCCACCGTGATGAAAGTTTCACAGAAAAATGCACTCTCTCCTGATTGGCTGGTCTATTCTGCACCTCTCAGCAACAAACGACGTCAGCGCGAGTAGATTAGCTGTTTGCGCCCTACGCTTTGACTCACCTCTGCCGACAACAGAGGGCTTGCAAGCAACACCGCCAGTCGGCTCAAGCTCGAGCTGAGACGGACGAGTTTACTCTGCTGCAACTTACTCTGCAACCATTTTGTCTCGGTTCCAGCTGGACTTAAAAGAGAGAGCGACAACAAACGAAATAAAATACAAGCCAGTGCAAATGGCTGCAGCAAAGTAGTTCCCCAAGGAGTCTCGTGCTACAGCTAACGTTAGCTTGGGAGCTTTTAAGCAGAAGTTACCTGTGGCAACTTTCAATTGAATTGCAGTCTAGGAGGGGGAAAAAAAAAACAGAATTGGCAAGAATCTGTATTGGCAGGTCAGACTTTTGATAAAATTGATAATCCAGTTTGGCCAGGAAAATATCAACCAGTGCAATTGTAATTGTGAGTATTTAGGGTGGTATTTTACCAGTAGGGATGACATATGTGGTAGAAATACACTGCAGTTAAACAACATTGCAGATTTTTGTTTTCTATAAACACTTAAAATCAAACAAGATAAACAAGATATTGAGTAAAGACTTTCATTTGACAGCAGCATTCAGTCAAACACAACCAACTGCAGAATAATCACTCAATAAACACTCTGTGTTTACCTTAGCTTGGTATCTTCCCATTTTAAGCATTAGAAACCATCAGCTTTAGGAGGGGACGACTTCCCTGGGGACGCATTATTGGACATACAGTTCAAAGTGAAAACTCTTAAATCAATTTAAAAGTCCTCTCTTTTCTCCACATCAATGAACAATCTCGGGGCTGTTTGTTCCCACCAGTCTTCTCTCTGTATCCTTATCCAAAAAAACCCCTGGGTTGCCAGGGGTAACAGCTGTGTGAGTCATCACCTGCCTTTCAACTTATCTGGCAAAACTAGCATTGCATTTATAATTGCTCAATGCATTTTGAACGGGAGAATAATTTAATACAGGCAGAGTTTTGATTGTAATAGTTTTGATTAAATTTGATAGGGGTGAGCGGATAATTTGTCTTTTCAGAAGAACAACAATTGCAACTCTTTCTGGATCGCCATGTAAACAGGATTATTGTGCTGATTTGTCTGTTTATGCAATCATATACAGTAAACAGCTTACAGCTTACAACAACAAATGGCTTCATCAGCCTTGGCTTTGGTAGCAGGGGTGTTACCGTTGCATGTAAAAGTAGGCATAGCTAATTGAGCCCGACCTTATTAATCATTTAGGCAAAACAAAGGCAAACATCAAAATAATGTAATACATAATTAATTCAATTTTTAATGACAGTCGGTGTGCCGCTGAGGATCATTGTACTGTCATATAAAACTTTCAGTATCTCTGCAAACACAGAGGCACATTACCTGCCCTTGGTATTATGTCTTCGCACCCTTGCAACACCAAATCTCCAAGACGTCAAAATGATTTTCTTGCCACACTTTCCCCCACACTTGGGAAGCTATTTTTGCCAGTAACAAAAGCTGTTACAGATGTGGCTGGAAAGAAGAACATGATTAATAGCGTAGCTCGCTTTGCTTACAGTATACTACAGTTGGCATAGGCAGCATCTGGAAATCAAGCTAGCTGTAGCATGAGACTCCCAAGAAAACAACTTTGCTGCCCCCTCCCCTCTTCACCTGGATCACATTTTATTATTACGTTTGTTGTCGCTTTCTCTCTTTAGAAGATTGTCTTGATACATCAGTCTTCTTTTTCTTTTTATTTTTTTGTCTTTTTGCCATGTTTGCAGTTGTTGCTAAAGCTAGAAGAGCTTTTTCCTCCTGGAATGTGTCCACCTTTGTATCAGGCTCTCACTTGCTGAGGGGACATAAACATGCATTTACCTTTATAGAGCAGCCAATAGAAACGCGCGCTCTTTGAAATGACCTGTGATTGGCCGAAAACTGTCCATCGCAGTCTTCATTTTCTGAAGCCTGAATACAGAGCCAAGGTGACGTTCAAAACTCATGTGCTCTTTCAGACCATCTGAATTGCAAATATGCTGAAAGGTTATGGTGGAATTTTGTGCATGATGAGACCAAAACTAAGCTGCCATCTCCAGCTTAAATGAAAACAATTACGATTGGCTGCGAGACCCTCCTCTAGAACGACGGATCAAAAACGAGACGCTAGTGGTCTTCGGTGAACAGGCGTTGATCATATGGACTGGGATTTACTTAAATATCACTGACTTTTAAATGTCTTGACCAATATGGCTGTAGTAGATCCATGCCATATGTGCATCTCCTGTATGACATTATTAGTTATAAGTAGTGACCTTTAGTAATTAAAGGCACCTAAAAAGACTTTTATAAATCATGTTTTCAAGCCTTTTTTAAAAATCTGATTTGTTTTCGTCATACTAATTTGATGCCATCTTTTGCTGTGATGTTGGCACTCTGCAGCTTCGTCTGATGCTTTAAGAAGTCAAACTCTCTGATTGTGCAATAAAAGGCTACAGCCTTCAAGTATGTCACTATTGTGCGACACTTGGTTTCAAGCGTTTGGCGTGGACATTAAAAAAGTGAGACTGTGTCCATGGGAAAGGTGATTTTTGACATCTGGATTGGTGTGTGTTGGGCATTGCTTGAAAGTGACTCTTCTTTGAGAGCTAAGGCTGCGATTAGGTACTGTAGTCCCACTAAAAGGATGGCTGGCTCAGACTGCTTGGCTGGGAAAGCCACCAGTTGTTGCTCAGCCCGGCATTACAGGGCACTTTCTACCTCTCTTAATCCAGCTATCTTCCTCTCTCTCTGTCTCTTTCCTCGTCCTCTCAATTTCTGTTGGACTCCTAATCCCCTCTGCCCTCCCTTGCGCTTCTTCCCAATGTCTCCATTTCTGTATTTCGCTTTAATGTTCCCTTTTTCTTTGTGTCTTCATGTGTCACATCACCTTTTTTTCTAATGGGCTTACGCTGGGCATGAATGAGTTGCCAAGTTCCAAAGTCTCCGTGCGCTGCTGTACTTGCGAGGGCACTGAAAGTGGGATCTACATTCACACCACATGCCCCCTAACCTTGGCAAGGCGAAATCAAGGGAGCGAGACAAGGAGCGGTTTCACCTTGTTTCCTTCGTGGCTCTCTGATGGCTCCACGCAGTTAGCACCTCACAAAGGACTTTTTTTTTATTAGCCTGGTCTCATTCCCCCACAGTCTCTGCTCTCATCTGCTTTCTCCATTCCACTTTGGCAAAAAGGATCTGTCTCTAAGGCACTTTTAAAGATTTCGAAATCCTGTCTCTGCTTTATCTTACAAAACCTCAAACTGGATTTTGGTTGTCTTGCTTTTTTCTTTCCTTGAAACAGGACAAAACTTTAAATCTTGATTAATTATATTTTTGGCTGCTGGACCCAGTGCATAGTTAATATGCAATGGAGAGCGAAAACAAAATACATCAATCTTTAAGCTTGAAAACTGATGACACTCTCATAATCAATGTTTCATAGCAAGGTTGCATTATTCACTTTGATCTCGTCCCATGCAGCTAAATATTCATAGTTTGTACCACTTGAACTCTATACATATCCAGTAATCCTTATGGAAATGACGGTGGAAGCTCTTTTGAAGAACTCTGTTAGCTGTATACGTGACTTTTACTGCATTTTAATTTCATGACACAAGATGGATTCAATTTGGCAACCCTTGTCCCTGCAGTGACTGACATGGTTTAAATTGTTCTCATAATCCCGCTCAGGCTAATTGGCCATTTAACACCAATGACTTCCTCATTTAATGGCATTTAGAGACATTTTTGACCTCTCAGGTCCTCATTTTAACCGTTGTCACTTTTGGAAAATCACCAGTGCTGCTTCTATGTATGTGCTCACCATATCTGACCTACTGTCCAAGTTATTATTGCTTCTTTTGGGTCCAGCTCAGCTCTCAAGTCCTTGTAAAAGCTTCAACTTTGACTCATTTTCTTGGGAATTCAGATGTTCAAACATCAGTTATCTTCATATCTTTACTACTTATCCCTGTTAAAAACAGCAGTTGAGAACAATCTCACCTCAAGGTCTATTTAGCAGGTGTTCTGGTGCTTTTTTGCATGATCTCCATTTGATTTTTGGGACATAATTCAACCATCCCAAGACTCATTACTTTTAATTTCATAATTATGTCAATATTATTTGACAGAAATCGTCCACAAGCACATCTGCAAATCATGTGACGCCACGAATCCTGCAGGAATTTGTTCAGACCGAATATATGTCATTGATATATGCCGACAGATTGTTCCCCCCAACTCACTCGCCGACTCTCTCGTGTTCAGCGGTGCGCACATGGCTGTTGAGGGTTTCGTCTGCGTCTGGAGTGGCCTTTTCTTTTTTTCTGGCCTCTTTTGAAAGCTAATTATGCCAGGCTATTTTCTGACTGGGGAGCATGTCAATATTACACAGTGGGAGAGCTCTCAGTCGCCTCGCGCTGCATTCTTATTCATGAGCCTTAATTCCATCAATGGCCTCCTCAGCCACTGGACTGTGGCTGTTCCTTACTGTGGTGTGTTTTTAAATGAAGGGCTTGTTGCTGCCACAGAGAAATGCTACACCATAAAGAAGTGTAGCTTGTGCAGTTGTAGTAAGGGTTGTGAGGCTCTTGTCAGGGACATTCAACTTGATGTTAACCTGGTCTGTTTAGGTCTTGTAAAGACTTGTACTTACATAATTTTTGTTTTCTGGCAAGCTTTGAAAGTCATAAAGATAACCTGAGTCTGTATCACATCATTAAAGGGAAAAAGCAGTTTGCTGCACCATCTTGCGAGTATATTATCCTTCATTTGCCTTTTTAACTCACAAAACTTGACAATAAAAGAGCTGATAATAGGCTAGTTAAAAATTTTGCTGTGGCTACTGTCTGGGAGCAAAGCGGTTGAAGGATACGGCAAGAAAGTTTTGAAGGGAGCGAGGGAGAGTGAGTGTGTTTTCATAGTTGGAGGATGACAGAGAGGAATGCAGCAGCGATAAAAGATTCTGAGGCTCGACTGCAACCTTTTCCTTTATGCCTGCTGATACTGTCGCCACACAATCAAGTCTCTCATGTCACCTTGAAAAGCTGAATTTACTTTACATCCACTGTTTCCCCGATACTGTTGTTTACAAAGACGTTCTCCTATCAACTTGGACATCTTTTGTATATTGATTCGATGCAAGTTCTGAATTTGAATTTGTATTAAGACATTATCATCCAACTGGAAACTGATCGTTTTGTCCGCCTTTGCACCATTGTTTCATTATTTTGTAGCATGTCTCTGAGCCAAGAAGTTACCTCATTTGCTTCCTGAGCTGTAACTCACCATTGCACTCCACACCAAAGTTCAGTGGCCTTCTCTGGCCACTCGCTGACATATTCACTGATACATATTTGCTGAGAAATCCATCCTTGCTCTGCTCCCCCCTTACCTTTGTAGGTACATCTCAGTCAAAACCAGTGTTTACAGCTTGCGCTTAAATAACTCCCTTTTACTAACTGTCCCCAAGGTTCGTGCTGAACTTGGCAAACTGGCTCCTGTGGTTTCTGCCCCTGCTGCCTGGAACCAACTGCAGACAGATTCGCAGCTTCAAAAGTTGATCCCTGTTAGGACTTTTAACAACATAATGAAGAATTTTGAGGCAAAATCTATTGCAACTTGTAACTGCTCCTCCTTTTAGAATGATAGGCCTCCTCGTGTCTGTTTCTGTTACGGCCTTTTGTTGAGTTATTGTGATTGTGATGTCGGCATTTCAAATTGCTGTTTGTCCAGAGATCCTATAATCTTGATGGGACTCGCACTTGAAAAAGAGTCACTTTATAATAGTACATTTAATTAAAAAAATGTAATATAAGTGCTGATTCCAGTTGGAAAATTAGGTTCCTGTAGTAGCATAAATAATAAATAACAGCAAAGTAAAAGACAAAAAAAGCAAGCAATGCAAAAAGTTGGAAAACATTACAATATTTAAACAGTGAACACATTACAGTGGTATATGGAAGAGCAATGACACTAACAGTAAGGCTTTTTTCTCATGAAGCAAAAGTATTATGAGCATTTAAAACTGTAAGTTATACGAGAAATGTGGAAAGTTTCAATTGACAAAACAATAAAACTTCACATGTTGGAAAATGGAATTCTACAACACTCTTTTATAACTATTTTTTACTGAAGATTTTCCATTCAGGTCACTTCATGTATGTCCAAATTGCTGTGATAAAATCTTAAATAAACCAATCACTGTTAGGAATACTTTAGATTAATTTGATAGTAATAAATGAAATGAATTTGCTCCTGATAAAAGGAACTTACAGCCTTTAAGTGTTTCTTGGAAGGACACTGTCTGAAAGTCAGAGTGGAATATTGATTGTTCTACAAATATTAATTGTCTCACTGATGTAATACATTTCAGTCATTAAGTATCACCTATTTGGATGGACGTGACTCTTACTGTCGCTCCTTTATCCTTTCATATTAAAGCAGAATTAGAAAACTGCAGAATAGTGGCTTCGTTTCCCTCACATTTCATTAGCAAGAAGATGTTTTTTTGCACATTTTTATCCACGAGCCAGGACAAAAACCTGAGAGATTTGGTGTGCGACATTAGAAACCATGGCAACAGAGCTCAGTTTGAACTTGACACGTCTTTGTGAGAAACAGTCAGGGTTAAGCCTACAGTTAGCTTGCCTACCGACTAATCCTGCTTTGTGAGACAGGCCTCATGGCATAAGAGATAGCAGAAATGATGGAATTAGGCGAGGATAACACATTTTATGTTGGGCACAACAGCACAACAAAGTTCACTCCAAAAATCTGTCATTTTTCACAGTGTTTTGCAATAAATGTTGAGCAACAAGCAGACGCTGACACCAAATACATACCGTAGTTTGGAAACAAGCCGAGCAGAATGAAACAGACAGGATGACACGCTGTAGACTTTGTTTTCCGCCAGAATGTGATTCCCCTCCTCCTCAGGCTGTATCTCAGGAGACCTGTTGGTATGGAAGAGAAGTTAAAAGACAGCTAAACGTCTTGGCTTCCCTTGACAAATTCAGTGGGACAGCGGTGCTGCGTGGGGTGAAATACAAGGAACGCCTTGTCACCTCTACCAGCACAGGGAACCGCCAGAACTATATCAGTCTTTGTACTTCTTGTTTGCACCTTATTCACCTCTCTCGCACTGCTGGTCTGTCAAACAGAAACTCTGAAGCAGTCACAGCATGTGGTCATGGAGTAGGGCTCCTGAATTAAAGTTATAGAGTTAGACGTAAAGAAGAAGTAAAGGGTTCTGTTATTCATTTTCCTGCAGGAGAGACTGTAGTGCTTATACAGTTTCTAATAAACCGTCAGTTTCTGTTGTCTTTCAAGCAAAAAGTCAAGCCTCTCAAACCTGAAGTTTGCTATTTTTGTTTGTTTTATATCACTGCCCATTGAATATCTTTTTGATTTTAGACATTCTGTCGGACAAACACATGAAGCGTGAGCCCCAGTTTGCATCAAAAGTCGTCCTCCTTCTCTGAGTCATGCCTTAGTCAAACCTGACCACACAGACATGACACACGTACTCTTAGATTCAACGTGATTTAGTCGTGCCAGGATTATCATTCCATGTCATGTCCAAAAAATCTGTTTGTTCACAAAGCTGTGTAGAAATCGCAAAGTTAACATGCCTTCAAACTTGAACCCTTAAAGGTTTTCTTGGATATTAAAGCAATGCAGCAACAGTAGCTTGTACATCCATTGGTAATTTGCAAAAAGGACCTGCAAATAGCTTATCTGCATACTTTCAATTAAGCTGATATAGCTCCCTCAGTTTTTTCTGTAAGTTGTGTAATGAAAAAACAAAATAGGCAAAATAATCAACAATAAGATACAGTTAGTACTTGAAGCTCTTAACGATGACATTCACAGTGCAGGTTTCTAATGAACGTTTCGCTCACTGCACTTGCCCTTTTTGGTTTGGATGCGCATGCAAACCCTATTTGTTTTATAATTAATGTTTGCATTTCAAAATTGCTGTGGAAAAAAAAAGCCATTCCACTGTCAACAGAACTGATATACCTTGTACTGATTTAAGGCCCTTGTTCCTTCTTGGGCCAGTAAATTACTTTCCCCTTAGACTTAAGTTGTGACTGACAGTACCTCGGGCATATTGACACAGAGGAGACAGAGAGTTCAGTCACGTCTAAGACTTTAATCCAACCATGCCTCCTTGAGGACAATTCCTTAAGTCCCGCGGTGATTTCCTGCATGCCAATGTATGCATGGACCCTTGCCGAGCTATCGACGCCTGACCCCTCTTGTATAGAGCGCTGAGGTTACTCATAACCCCTGCTCGTCTTTCATTATTGAGATGTGAATGAGGAAGGTCAGGGGGTGGCTCCCATCGATCGGTCAACACAGGAATATTTGATTGTCGCTCGGGCGGCTCTGCCAAGACGCTCCCCTTCATGGCAACATTTTCGAGGCCATTTTGAATGAGCAGAAAAGGTTGAAGTAAGCAAAAACACACATGTTTGAAAAGACTGGTTAAAACCCTGCAAGGTTATGCTCACTCTAACTCATTCTGTTCTTCTGCTTGAAGGGTTATGAAACAGCAGATGTAAAAAGAGGTTTATTTATTGCTGAACCTTGTGGCATGAACAGATAGAGTGGGTTGTTATTAGAGGCACCTATTCGTCCCTTTGTCTCATGAGGTTATTAGCAACTAAAGACCCTCCTAGAAACAAAGCGCCATGGGTGACCGTTAGTGAAGCAATGCGGTTTTAGTCTTTGAAAAAGGGCTTTGAAGAAGGAAAGTGCTGGAAGCACATACTGGCCCAAGTCGGACATTGGAAGTTACCATGGTGACAGCGACTGGAAATGAAAAATCTGTGCTTAAAGGCAGGCCTTGGTGTGTGGTTTGTGTGTGTGTGCACTTGGGGAAGTGAGAGAGCGAGAGAGAGATAGGGAGGATCAGTGATACAGTGTGCTTATTGATTTATGTGTAGATTAAAAATCCAGTAAATAGGGTGCTATTCTATTTGAGTGTTGGTGTGAGTAGTCTTTGTTCTTTGCTATCCTCTGACTAACCTTAGAATTTCTTCAAATATTCAAAATAGAGACTGAATTACGGCCCAAGCAGAGGATTAGAATCTTTTTGTTGTCGCGACGCACTCACACATTCTCCCCAGAGCACTCCTTTCACCCAAACCAGCAGCAGACATCCCTCTTTGTGCGCAACAAACACGACTTGATGCCTTGAAAAGTCAAACCAGTGGCATTTCTGCCTCTCTGTTTTAATTCTCCATTGGCCCGTCAGAAGGCCAGCGCAGCAGTGGCACCACTGGGTATCTGGCCCAAGAATCTGACGCTTGCAGAGATGCTCTTGAGATGGGCTTAGAATCTCAGCAGGAGCGGTTCAAAAGGCTAACCCTGGTCAGCAATTCAATGGGGCCTGTCACCGGAATATTTCAGGATGGAATTCTATATATGCTGCAGAAAGGGTATATTGAATGTGTGTGCATGCGTGTGTGCCGCCTGCCTGCAGAGATGCTAGTGCTCACCCATACGGGACTTCAGTTTAGCCAATCATGCACATATGTGTGCACACAGATGCATGCCCTTCACAAATACCACTTCACACCTTGCATGTCAAATTATCGGTTTTCTTCAGTGTCTGACACATTAATATTCACATGACTGTTGTCCAAAAATATGACCCAATCTTCACTTTTATACATTCCCTCTGGAATGAGGCTTAGCCTAATATGAGCCTACAGGCTGAGATTCCCAAGGGCCATAGGCGGAAGATAAATCAAGCATCACCGGGAAGATAGGGAGCAGCATCGTTTGTTGGCAAGAATAGAAAAATTCATCCTGGAAATCGTAAATCATTAGACGGGCAGGCCCCTGTGAATAAACCTCACACACCAAACAAATCGATTTGTGAAGTTATTGCACATTTCAGTCCTCCCTTCTGCCTTCTTCCACGCACCCTGTGAGACCCTGTGGGTGTCGTGATTTACATACACCGAGATTGGACGCTTCTTGTTTTTGACAGGGTGACAGATATTTAAATCATGAATTGAGCGTTATTTATTTGTTTACTTGTAATGGAAGAGATGCATCAAAAAACACGCCATTAGGATTGTGTGATGAACATCAGCGTCAGCAGGTTAGCTTCTCCACTTACAGTGTCGCTGGAGTGGTTTTCCAATCAATGCCCATTCTTCTCATGGTGGCGAATTTCAAAACAAGTCTTAATTAACCATTGTCCTGAAATTAATGGAGAGAACTTTTCTTTTTACTCATTCTGACTTGTTAATAATTTGTCTCCAAATAATACAACCCCCTGCTTCTAATGGCTTCATGCATACAAATTACATCTGTATCACTTTCCAGCTTGTTTTGCTCATATGCCATCAATGCAACCCAAAAACCTCTAGGAGAACTGATATCTTACTTACTAGGTCCTGACTGATATGAGATTTTTGGGACTGATCACGATACTGATATTAGGGAGCGTGAAAATTTCGGCCAATATCATTAAGATGTAATATAGCTCATATTACCTACACATTAAAGATGTACAATGTCAGCTGAATGTGGTGACGTGGTTCTTTTGACAAAGCTATGAACTGGAGGCAGGATATGTTACATTTTACAAACATTATTCCAAACATTAGTGCACTGAACAGTAAACACTTATTGGTTATTAAATAAAAGACTGCCATCCACTGGACAAACTATGTAATTACATCATTTAAAATCATTAGTCCAAGCATTTTTTTGCGGTGTTAGAAAACAATTTTAATATTTTTTTGCAA
>JAQFJB010000016.1:8757300-8767848 GCA_029874875.1 Naso minor
TAGCTCTGTCACAGTCTTATATTCGTATGTAATGGCTGTTTATTGTAGAGTGCTCGACGCCTTTGATATTTTTGTCACTCGATGGAAATGAAAGTCTCTCCACAAGAAAGTTTTCCCAGGGGTTGCTATGGTAACCAGTGACCTCTTTGCTTTTTTTTTTTTTTTTTTTACACCCTGAGTTTATTTCTGTTGCATTCACTGAAGTGTGTCCTGCACAGACAGCTGGTTAGAAAACACACCCTGCTGTACCTGTGTTTGAACTTATTAACCGTATCTACATTGACTGATCAAGGCTTGCAGTGTGTGTGTGTGAGTTTGTATCTTTAACTACAGGCAGATTTTTACTCATAGCAATACTTACACCCTAAAAACAAATGACATTTTTTGGTCATTTTTAGCCTTGTTTCTTGAAAGAATAGTGCTATTCTCAGCATGTTTAGATTCCAGCCCACGCCTTTGTATTATTAGATTGTAAAGAACAGCTTGGCATTTTAAACTTTTACACCTTGTCTTGTTTTTCACTTAGTTTTACCAAGTAGAAAATATATGCAATGTAGCACCCCAGGACATTTTAGGCTGTTGATTACTGCCTATACACAACGCTGCTCGTTGTGTTACTTATGTATTTATAGTTAGTCCCCAAAATGGAGGTGAAATAAAGCTAAATGCTTGATAGATACTGTCCATAGATAGCAGTAATGAGTGGCATAAATCTACAGCAGCCACCATTTTAAGTATTCATATAAGGAGGTTTTTGTCTACGACACAATGGGTGTTTAACACTGTAAATATTTCACACCGTGTTTGAGTCACAAGCTGAATCTTTTATCCACCTTTGCAGAGAAACAAGCGACTGCTGCTCACATTAAACTTCCAAAAAGTCCTCTGAAAAGTCTAATTTATCCACTCCATTGTTCTTTTTATAAATTGGTGCTTGTTGGGAAGCATGAAATGGGAAAAAAAAGAACCTGTTTTGACACACCAAGGTAATTCTTTGCTCTCTCTCATCAACAGCTGTAGTCAAAAATGTCACAAGTTATTTTACTGTGAAGTCTTTACCTCCGCTTCCTCCTCGGGAGCTTTCTCTACCTGCCGATTGCCAGTTTAATTTATTTTCCTCAGCTGGCTGCTGCTCTACCCTGAATCTTTTTCATATACTGAGTCCTGCTTCTACACACCCTGTAATATATTCACTTTTTCACTGGCCATACTTACGGGGTTTGGTATTGATAATACAGAGCTACACATATTTGTTGCAGTCAAGTAAAGTGAAATGGCCTTATTATGTGCTTTCCGCTTCAAATGATTATAGATCACATTTTTAAGAGTAACGTGCAGTAATAACACACACTTGCATGTACACACAAATGCACAAAATCAGATGCAAATGCAAACTGTCAGCACTAGACTTCCTGGTGAGATGTTGACTTGTGTGTTTGGCTGCTGTGATGCAGAATAGGCTGCCCTCCAAGGAGGCTGCTGCATGAATATAGATAATAAAATGTTGCATTAAGTGGATGGATGGAGTCAAAGAACAGATATAAATGTCAAATAAACCGACTGATAAGAAATGAAAGAGTGATTGAATGGACTGTGGAGTGATGAACTATTTTATTTGATCGACTCCGAGACTGAATATAGAAGATGCAGGCTAATTCTCATTGAAACATGTATTTTTAGTGTTGCACATTCACTTTTGTTGACACAGTTGTCATACGAGGAGCCTCATTTTGAAACTGTACAATAGGAAGCACAAAATTATTCACCACAGTATCAGTTTATATCACTCCACTGGTGCAAATTTGTGTATTTGCTGCAAAGTTGTATTGTGTAAACCACTGTCATGCTATTCTAGCAAGAATGCAAAGAAATTAAATAGCTAAATGTGACTTGGGAAAACTGGAATGAGCGGTCAGAGACTTAAAACAATCAAGACTGCTTTGAACATTACCGTGTATATATATATAAATTTTTAGCTTTTTCTGACACTATGTAGAGCCTAAAGACTTATGTGGTACTTCCCTTTTGCAGCAAACATGAGCTTTTGAAATCTGATCCGGTGTCATGATCACCGAGCCCGTTAACGCCTCTCGAAAGGTGTCATTCTGTGATCGCTCCAACGCGAGCTCATTTCCACTTGTGCTCCCGCCACCATGAGCATGCATGACCTGCCATACCAGTGGAGCATGCTACATGGGCAACAGAGCAGGGGAGAAGTAGCCAGGCCCACAGCTGGGGCCCCGGTGCCGTATGCCGAGCCACATGGGCCATGGCAAAGCACAAGTTGCTACAGGGCGGTGAGGGGCATGGTAATGATATCTGGAACTGCACAGAAAGCAGCATCTGGAATTATCATATTGTGCTGAATTGCTGACGAGTTGGATGCCACTCCATGGAAATGAAAGGAGGATGCCTTCAAAGGCAGATAGAAGTTGTTTCTTTATGTCACCAAAACAGTAAAGAACATTTTATATATTTACTCATTTAATTGCTGCTTCTTGATTGATTACTCTCACATTAACCAGGTGCTAGTCTTTTCAACAGCCACAGATATAGTTTTATGCTTTAGCCCAAACAGGCTGCTTTCAAGGACAGATTATCTATGCCCAATAGTGCTTCCATGACAACTCCATTGACAATTAAATTCCCCGAATTGATGATAAAAAATAATGTGCTGCACACACTGCCGCAGTATGAGTGGGCAGACATAAAAGCTCTTTTACCATTAATCTCATTTACATGATCAGAAACAGTGCAGAGTATGCAGGGACAACTGGGAAATAAATTGCTCTCCAATCTTCTTCTGAGAACATACAATAAAATAAAACATAGTTGCCACAAAGCTCTATAATGCTGAAAATTATGCAGGCCCGTATTTAAAAGCCTCAAAGATATATTCAGAGGTCCGATCTTCGGACAGTTGTGGAAATGTATTGTCTCGAAAACTCTCGTGACCCAGTTCTCCAGATCCGCCATTTAGAGTTTTTCTCACCTCTTCGATCATCAGCGGTTCAACTCAACTGTTAGCGAGAAGCAGCGTCTTACAAACACATCTGATTGTTAAAGCTGCATGAAGTCATTGTTAAGACAGCAGGAGAGCAAGATGGAGTAATTGCTAATGACCAGGCAGTCACCCTTAAAAAAGGCTCCTGTTTCATCAAAACCAGTCCATCATGATATTTGAACAATTTCTTGCTGCTCAACAAAGCATCCAATCCCTTTCTCTTTAACGCCTGTCCCGTTCAGTGCCATGGATCAGCAAGCTTGTTAAGACACAAAAATACAACAACAATCACAAAATCTAAACCCTCTGCTAAACGAAGTCATAGACATTTTTGCCGATTTAAGTTAGTTCTAAATGATCGAAGATGTCATGTTAAATACCGATGACTGTTAGTTGGACAGTCCTCCACTTTGGTCCATGGTGACATTTTACATCAACCATGGCACAGATTGCCATTACATGCTGAGATGAAATTTTTGTTGAGTTTTTATGCATCATCATCATCATGAGGTCAGTGATTATAATTTTCCCAACACTTTGGCTTATGTCCAAATACCGCCTAAATTAATGAGATCTTACAGGGGTAGATGATTATCGGGGCCAATGTAAACAAAACATCTGTCAAAAAAATAAAATATATATAATATAACATGCTAATCTGAGTTTAAAGATAACATAATGTGGTAAATAAGCAAGTCACAACAAGCACAAAGGACTGTTTAGAGTTACTGAAAGTTTATCTGGTGATTTTAGGTTGAGGCAGGCTAGCACTTCCCATTGACTACCAGTGTTTGAGCTAAGCTAAATAGCAGTGAGCGAACTCTGCCCGTCTCTTCCTTGTTCCTGCCACACAGATGAAAGAATGGTATCTATGGTCTTGTCAGGACCTTGTGGGGGAGGCAAGTAACAAAAAGGAAAAAATTAGTCATTCAGAAGGGCATTGTTGTTCTCCATGCTGGTAGAAAGCATGCAGGGCTTGACTAAAGGCGCATCCAAGGGACAAAACAGCAGCAAATGATTAACACAATAAAAAAAAAGAAAAGAAAAAAACAGGTTAATCTCAGTCTCATAATTGATCACGATGAACACGTTAAAGCTGACAGCCCTAGTTATATACTCTCGAAGGTTATTCTAAACCTTGATGATAAGATTTTTTATTTTTCCTGTAAATGCATACTGGTTCCGATTAACGGTTATCTATCCCCTTGATTGCTAATAATCAATATCAGCCTTGAAAAATCCATATCGGTTGACCCCTAGATTCTAATCAGCCTCAGCTGTGCCAAGAGCTTATACTGGGCAAATGAGATGATCGACACTGTAACATTATACTTCCTTAACACCAGCATGCTAGCACATGATGTATGTGTTGGCAGTTAGCTTAAAGAACACCTTTGCCTAAAAGAGCCACCAGCATGGCTTTAAATTCTTCTTCTTCTTTGCCCCCTTCACATGTGCATATTATCATCTCCAAAACTGGCAGCGTGTCTCACTCATGAAAAGGTGTTTTCTTGTGTGTGTTTGTCTTTAAACACTCAAAAACAAGATCTCCTTCCGTCTCAGCAGAATCGTATGGAATGAACGTCAAAAGCCGGATATCACAGCCTTTGTGTCGTCATGTCTGGTTGAAATGGTTGTGTGTGAATTTAAGTAGCTACATGTGTTATCGTTCCCTTAACTTGGCTGAAGTATGAACTCCTGACCTCACCTTTACTAGAACAGCCTCTGAGCTGTCTGCCACAGTGAGCATGAGGCTCTAGCTGCTTTGACTCCACAGGGCTGAGGAGATGAGGGCAGCCACGTGAGAACATCCCTAGTCTCTCACGCCTGCTGCTGCAGCATTTATGTGCTGCCATAAGATAAAAATTATGCTGCATATGCTACAGTGTATTATACAGCTTCTAAGCTTTAACGCCACAGTGTCGTGCGCTATAGACTTTGTATGTGCTTCACAATGATGCAATTGCTGTTTGTGAGCTGCAATGCACAGATTTTCACTGATTTCTCTCATTCAGATTAACATATTCAGATCCAAGTGATACGAGGACTGTGTGTTGAGGACTGTTTACAGAATACAGCAATCAGTGTCTATTAGTGTGTTGGTACTCAGTATCTGCAGGGTGTTCCCTCCATCGCACAGACAACCTCTGATTACTGAATGCACCACTGAAAGAGTGATTCTTTTGTTGGCTCGTGATTGGTGCATAGGATGCGGCACACAGTCAGTGTCATAGATACATTCACTGTCTGGCAGCCCTGTAATTTTGCCACATGTTGCCATCTGGCCGGGGCACGGTGCCAGCCCCGCTAGCCTGGAGCGAGCCTGCAGACGTGGCTCCCCGACCTTCATGCTGAAACAGCCGATGCTTTGGAGGCTCGAGTCCATCTTGTCTCTGTTTGGGTGTGCCTGACTTATGCTAAATTGATTAAGACTGTCTGAGCGGTAAATGCGGTCCTGCAGAGTTTGGTGAAGATAATCTGAGTGTGACTAAGTGTGCTCTTAAGGGCACAAACTGTTGTTCTTGGGGTTCCATTGCTTATAGGTAATCATGGATCCCACTGCTTTTTTTCCCCCCCAAAGATTCACCCTACTGTGCCTTTGATTGGCTAACCCTGATAATCTTATGCAGAGAAATTAACGTTACCATTAAAGGACCATGCTAGTCTATTTTTAACCTCTGCCATTAGAAGAGATCACACCTATCTCCTAAAAATGTCGTTAAAATTCGACCATGTGTATAATTTAGATCTCACACTGCATTTTTAAACCCCATTCACTGAAAGTTAACTCGTCAGCGTTGCTAGTTACAGGTAACAGGAGCCGCTGGAATGAACGTTATTACGCCTGGAAAAATAGTTCCTTACGAGTGCTGCCTTCCTGTCTTGAATTTAGCATTACGAAGGATTTTAACATAGATGTTTGTTTTAATTAACGTTGTCACACATTTGATGAATATGGACAAAATGTAAACACATACGACATCTCGTAGATAAAGCTATTTTTGGAAAAATGATTGGGATTTGTGTAAACTATGTGGCAGATGTCAATAAAAGACACTAACATGTAGTGACACCAGTATGGTCCTTTAAAATCTATTTCTTCTCAAGACGTTGGTGTGTTTACCATGGAAACTACAGCTCACAATCCGCTGTATGAGGCTGTTTGTTGTAAAAACTTTACCCAAAAAACATGGACCCACCCAGAGCCACTCACGATACAGCCTGTTAGCTTGACTTAGTTTTAACTAGTGCTCAATCAACCAAGGCAACACATCAGAGGCAGAATAGGGCGGGTCCTGCAAGAAAAACCTTCCGGTACCTGTTACTACTTTGACTGATATGCTTTGACATGGGTTGAAGTGACACTATGCAGTTTTTTGATGTCCTCGTGGAACCTTTTCCCTTGATTTCAAAGCTTTAGAGTTCCTTTTTTAAAGACCTTTCAATAATTACTGTGATCTGATTGTCGTTTTGTTCAACATGGTCACATAAAGTTTTTTTTAAAAGGGCTGGAAGCACATCTACTCATTCTCCTTCACTGTGAAATTCTGCATCAAGTAATCACAAATCTAGCTTGCCGGGGGTAAGTTTGAATTTCAGATTTAAGGGCACAGACATCTCCTTCCTCTAGCAGGGGAATGTGAAAACGCCTCCTGTAGTCACAAACTTTGCACAGAAAAATGTCGGTATAGTCAAGGCCTGACATTTTAGAGGACATTAACATAAGTATGGAAGAGTGGAATATCTTGCTTACTGTAGTAATACAAACCAAAATGCTACTTCCACGAGAAACAGTCCTTTGCATGCTGCGTGAGGCTCTTTTGATGTCGAGGCTTAGAAATGTAGGCTACATGCTTATTTGCAGGCTACGCGCTCATCACATGCCTGGTGCACCTCTCGCAGAGGGCAATTTTCTTCGAGGGGAAAGTGCAAGGATAAGGATTATAGTTGGGAATGATATTTCTAACACATGTACACACGAGCACACAAACACACGCATATATGCACGGGCTTCTTGCACACTCTTTAAAGCTGCGACACAATGGGGCTCTGTAAGTAAGGCAGTTTTAGCTTTTTTAGCATGGAAACAGGAAGTGCTTTGTTGGTGCTTCAGAGGCTTTTTGAATGTTTCAGTGCCTCATTCTCTCATTTTAGACTTTTAGGACTAAAGTGACTAATATAATCATTCATACCCTATTAGTGCATGGGTGTGCTGATCTGATTTGTGGCATTTGAATTAAGCCTTTGTCATTTTCAGCCTGCTAGCTCTCGTTTCAAGTGATTCAGAATGTGGCATGTTCATTTGCTCTGTATGACAACCTGTTATATCTTACAAGATTCTGTCTGCCATCCCTCCTCCTGACTGGCCATCAATCATGGCCCTTGACAGCTCTACCTTGATCCAGAAATCATGCACAGATCACCTGTGTAGGGAGAGCAGTGGCAGGCCATTCCTCAGCTAAGGCCAACATGCGATCCATCTTGATCATGTACAGAAATGGGAACAAAAAAGACTTATAATAACAATTACGTACTTCCATGTAATGTGAAACTGGTGGGTGAATGAGTATTTTGCACATCCGTCCCCAACTCTGCATTTTATCATAGCTTTTAAGAGTGTAGAGCCAAAAAAAATTACTTGGTGTTGGTTATGAAATGCATATAATTGAAGTTACACTATAATGTGATGTCTTCTCGTCCACTCTCCACTTTCTTTACCCTCCTTCTGATGTGTGTGCGTAAGGCTAACAGTTTCTCTAGTGCCACCCCAAAATTGCCACATTAGATTTAACAGGCTTGGTGACACACAAACTCAGAGTTATTTATTTTGGGCGGATCAGCCGAGTACATCTGATTGGAAGCCTCTGAAGCGTCTTTAACTCCCTTTATCGCCAGTGTCAGAGCTCTGATGCCCAGCTTTGCCCTATCCGTTTGGCCCATTCTGCTGTTCGTTGACAGTCTTCTGAAAAGCCTCGCTCAACGTTTTAGCTTTTGGCAATTGGCGAGACCTTGGAAGAG
The DNA here is from genome assembly GCA_029874875.1 of Naso minor. NCBI lineage: Eukaryota > Metazoa > Chordata > Actinopteri > Acanthuriformes > Acanthuridae > Naso > Naso minor. The sequence continues at coordinate 8,765,324 of JAQFJB010000016.1, forward strand.
TTTGCCTCTCCTCCTTGTGAATCTGCCATCCCCTCTTCTCATGTGCACACACTCCTGTTTTTCATGATTTCTTTTGTTTTTTTTCCCTCCTAGCATGTTTTATGGTGTTTGGCATTGTCAGTAGCCTAAGAGACTTCTTCTCTTTTGGTTCTAAGATTAAAAACAGTCTAACATTTCTTTGTTTGGCTCAAAATAAGACGATGCAAAATCTGGTTTTCTGTGTGTTTTTAATGCATAACATTACTGTGTTCTATACACTGTATTAATACAGTGGATGTGTCGGTGCATGGAAGATTTGCATTATGTATTTTTCATTTGGGGTTTTGAGGCTGTTTGAGAGTATATGCACACAAAATAAACAAAAATCAAATTAGGAAAATCCCCTTTTGAAATGCAAATTAGCTAATATGTAACAGCATTTGTATTTTGTGCCTTTGCATGAATTTCCCTGCACATCTGTGTGGTGAACTCATACCTACAGTATTTTACTGTAGAGGATATGCATGGAGGCTTTGCTCATGTCTCCATTGTCATTTAACTCAAACCCTCTGACTGTCTCTCCACGTGTGCATATATATCAGTGCAGCGCGTACACTTCTCCCAGCGCTGTGTGACCTCCATAGATGCCCTCTCCAGCCCCGGGAAGAGAGCTGCGGAATGAGAAATTAATTGCCAAACAATGCATAGCTCCCATCCATTACGGTTCTCATCATGTCAGATGATATCGAGGCATTACCGGATGTCTGGCTGCATAATTTACCGCACCCCCCCCACCACCACCATCACCACCACTACCCCCACCTCTGCCACTGCTGTTCTTCCGCTCCCCACGTCCCAGTTGCATTTTGTGATGGATTTGTGGGCCTGCCACAAAAGGCTCCATTAACTTACAGGACTTTTATCATCGCTTTATTTTCCTACAAATCTCCTCAGCAATGTAGCGTTGTGATGAGATCATATGACATAAACATCAAGGAACTGATGAGCTTGGGACCTCGGTGAATTATGCCGTTGTGAAGAAGTTGCTGATTTAGTGAGAAGACTTAAAATAGATAATGTATTCCTTTCTGTGTATGAATGAAAATATTTTAAACCATGGATTAAATTTGACATCATTGCCAATGAATTAATTCTCAGTATGCTTACAGTTGAGTTTAAGAAAACGCTTTGGTTAACTTTGTAAATCCTCAATTGGTTTTTTTTGTTGTTGTTGTTGTTGTTAACCAGTTTTGCTTTCAGACTGCACGATGAGGGTCACATCAGGACACATCTTTAATGTTAATCTCAATTTTTTTACATTACTGAATTGGACTGTTTGAGTGTTAAAAGTAGAGCAGCTAAAGTAGCTTTTATTGTCATTATACAATGAATTGTACAACAAAATTGCAAGGTTAGACTTGGGAGTGGTCGGTCCTGAGCCATCACGACTGAGCACGCCGCCACATTGGGCCAAGCTCACTTAATGTGCCGAACATGCGTGTTTTTGATGGTGGTAGTGATGCACACTGTTTGGATTTTTTCCAGTATCCGATATACCGATATTTTACAACTCATTTGGCTGATAATCAATACTGATACCGATATATATGGCTATTTTGAGAAAAAAACACTTATTTTCTCTCCTGTCAAAGGCCGGATGAGAAGATCAGTACCACTTTAAAGCCACAGCCAGATGCTAGTCAGCTTAGCTTAGCATAAGAATTGTAAAAAGAAGGAAACTGCTAGCCACATTATTTCTGAAGGTAATAAAATTCACATACTAGCACCTGCAAAGCCCCCAAATTAATATGAGTCATGCCTTATTTGTTGAGTCCTTTGAAAAGCTGAACTGTAAGATAAAAAGTTGCGTTAACAGGTTTTATTTGCTAATTTTTTGGCAGGAAACAGTGACTTTCTCAGTTGTGTAGTGCTTGTTTGATGACCTCATAGTAATGACACAATGAAGAAACTTTCTTGCCTGGCAAAGTGCAGGCTACACACAGTCCATAATGCAATTCTCTGCAGCCTCGTGCAATTTCTTCATATTTAAATCTCTTATTTTCAATAACGATACATTGCTATTATTATGCACAGAGCTGTAGAGCTGCTGCTGAAGTGAAAACATAGCCACAAGAATTTAAATTGATTTCATAAATAAAATGACACTTATGACTTGTCCTTTATAGAGCACTATGAAATACTGACAGCAAGCATTTAAAATCGGTAAGGCAGTCCAGATTCAAAATACTGAAGTTGTCTTCCCCTGCCCGTTCTACCTCTTACCTCTTCGCTTAAAGCTCATGCAATTGCCAGGTTGAATAAACTGACCCTTCACCAACAAGCGCATGCCATGTCAATTTTACCTTACTCAATATATACTCATCTGTAATTATTACCTAAGCTAATAGTGTTGGGTGTGCCAAAGCTCTCCGCGAAAAGTGTTTGTTACCGATGGGTTATATCTGGCACTTCAATCGAATTTTTATCAGAAATTATTCTCATAGGAAAGGAAAGACACCTCAATCACTTTAAAAAGGTTCCGGTGA
>JAQFJB010000016.1:8795767-8807339 GCA_029874875.1 Naso minor
AATGACAAAAAATACAAAACACTGTGTCTGTCAAAGAAGTATTATAGTATACAGTAATGTGATAATTAGTGAGCAATTTTCCACAGTCTTGTGTCACTAGCTGTTTTTCACTGTTGCCAGACTTTTTGCTAAGCTAAGCTAAACCAGCTGCTGACTCTACCCCCATATTTACCTTAAAAACATAGAGTGGTATCAATCTTTTCTTCCATCTCTCAGCAAAAAAAATTAATGACCCACTCAGGAGCAAAACTGAAACACTGTCAGCATGACATGCTATATGTTCTCACAGGATACTCCACAATTCACCTGTTCCAGCACTTCCATTAAGTGGCTTTTTGGATGCTAATCTTGACTATTAGATTATAGTTAATATTTTTATGTTTCTTTCCATTGAATTGTAGGTTGGAGCAAGATTTAATTTAAGAGTGAAGGCAGGGTGTGGACTGCAATATGGAAATATATCAAGGTTACGTAGTTTTCCCCTAAATGTCAGGCCATGCTTTATTAGATAGCGCCATATTAGATTGCCATAAATACACTTCATACTGTTTATAAGTTGAGAGACGAAAAATATACACACATGTTTTATGTTGAAGAAGGAGGTTGGCTAAAGCAATCCAAAATCTTTTATGACATTTTGTTGGATAGACTTGCTTATACCTCTGGGCGCAATCTCTGCTAGCAGACATTTGACACTTAGAGGACAAGGAAGAAGTAGCTTTGATATAAAAACATGAAAATATGCAAATTTGACATGTATTTGGCACCAGAGCCAATGCTTGACTATAAAACTCTGGGATTTAAAGAAATATTGGATGCACCTGAAAAGAAACTCACCATGTACAGACCTTGAAAACTTGGATGGTTTTCATGTTTCTGAAAAAGTTATTTTGTCCTGGATTGGCTCATAAAACTTTCAGAATTGGGTTTTTAAAACAATTTAAGTTTTTAATAAGCTCCAATGTTGTGACGTAAGAAATAGTTTGTTTTGGGGGTAAATACCCTTTTCTGTTCAAAGAGGAAAATGTGAAGCTAACACCAGCAGTGAGCTAGCATAGCGTAGCAAAGAAACTTACAAGAAGGGGAAACAGTTAGCCTGCTTATTTCCTAAAATGGCTAAATCTACCATCCAGCTCCTCTAAATTTAACTACATTGTACTTTATTTACGTTGTATTTTAATCGCTGTTAAGCTGAGCTAACCATCTGTTAGCTGTAGCGTAGTAGTTACCATACAAACATTATAGTGGTGTTAATTTTCTCACCTGTCTGCCTGAATAAAAATGAATGTCTTTGCGAAAACATCACTACTTCTTTCAATTTTAACTCATCAGAGATTTTCAGTCATTGATTTGTAGAATGCAAAACCCTCAAGTAAGTATAAAAAGATTGAAGGACATGACATTGGTTTTCACATTGATAGCTTCAGAGTTGTTTGTCACAAACAGATGCAGCATCTGTCCCCCTCAGGGACATGAGGTAATAACAAATGAAAAGCATTTTTTCATTTGGTATGACCTTTTAAAGTTACTCTGCCTAAATTTTTAATGAAGTCTTTAGACCTTTTTATTGGATAAAGGCATAAAATGGTTCAGTCTGATGTAGTAGTGTTGTAAAGAAATGCTTTGTTCTAGTTTGCTTCAGAAATTCTTTTAATGCTGTTTAACTATTATATTTAGACTGCACACTTAACTAGACTTGCCTTCTAAGGGAGATTCTAAACTCTTAGGGGACAATTTTTTTGCATTATATTCTGTCATTTCTGCATCCTAAAGTGCCGTTAATTGTTAGCCTGGGCCCAGACCATCAACTCTGCCCACCCCACTTCCACCGAGCTGGTTTCAGGGCTGGTTCAGAGCCAGAGCCTGACTTAGCACCAGTTTTTTTGACAGCCTAAGCACCAGCATCTGGCTCTCAAAACTGGTGCCAGACAAGCACCAACTCTTGGCAGGTCTAGAGCCAAGAACTAGTTATGGTATATGGTGGCTATCTCTGAGTTGGCTCCTTGCCATTGGAAAAGCAAACGGGTTCTTAGGAGGTGGCCAAGTTGAACAGCTAAGCACTGGCACTAGCACCAGCACCAAATTAGCACCATGTTCTTTTTGGTGAAAAAGGAGTATGAGTGGACTTGCTTCCCCTGGTCTTACTGCAGTACTTTCTGCCTCTCACGTCCAAGGAAAGACGCTGTCTCCCCCCAGCAGGAGCTGGCATGAAGCATTGCCACAAACAGATGGGTGACGGCTACTTTTCCACATATAAATTCAACATTTTTCAAAACTCATATCAAAGACACCACATACAAACACATTACTGTTTTTGGTCCTGTAACATGGATATGTGGGTTGAAATGCCAGATATTTCTCAGACAGCTGCATTAGCCACGCCCATGGCTCCCTACCCCCAGCGCTCATTGGTTAATGGCCTTTTCAAACGGAGAAATCGCAGTTTCAAAGCACAACACCAGACCACGAGAAGCAAGTCCACTCAGTGGAGTGGGCGGAGTCAGTGGTCTGGTCCGGGGCTAGTTAACTGTCTCAATGGTAAAGCATACTGCGATCTTCCAACATGGAGGTAACACTCTACTCTAATTGAATTCCCTGGTTTGAATGAGGGAAAATTGGCACATTATATGCATATTAATAACAGAAATGAAAAATTTGCATCACAGTGATCAGGTAATTTATTGCATGGTCAAAAGATGCACCGTGAGTGAATGTCAGCTTTATTGCTTTTCTTTGGATGATCCTTCAAATGCCTGAGGGACCAGTAAGAAAACTGATCTTTATTTCAACATTTCTTTTTGATTCAGACAGAATAGCCTGCCCTCTGTTGTTTTATTTACTCTCATTTATCAATTATCCATTGTATTTTCCCTCCATTGAGTTTCTGACCCAGCCCTCCAGCTCGGGGATGGGCTACTCTTTGCTATCCGTCTTTTCTGCATGCAAAAAAGCGAGACAGCCTCTTATGCAAGTCCATCAATCCTCTCCCCAAAGAATCATTACTTCAGTGTTTTAAGAAGTGCAGAAAAAAATGTCTTGCAGTGGGGGAACAAAGGAAAAAGAAATGTCAGTGCCTGAGGAAAAAGAGCTCCTTAATTGAGAGTGAATCAACCTCTGCCTCTAGCTGAATGTCAAAAGGTGTGATTGGAGATTGGCTCCAGATAATGAATAATTACATCAAAGATGGTAGACGGGCTGCGCGTGTGTACATGTGGCTGTTTTGTACGTGTGCTCGCGAGTTTGTCTGTGATTCTGTATACGAGCAGGTGCAGAGGTGTGTGTTCACTCTTGCGTCAGTCTTTCGCAGTGTGTGTGTGTGTGTGTGTGTGTGTGTGTGTGGGGTTGTGCCTGGGTGTGGGTGGCTTAATGTGTGCAGGGTATGTTTTGAATGAGAAGAAGCCAGCTGGTGCTATTTCAAATTCCCTGCCAGCACCAGTGAGTTGAATACAATCAGTCCACCGTCGCCTGTCGTTATGACAGTAATTTGAAACAAACATACAACTTAACATTATGAGGTAATTGAGGGGGTCCATCACACTTGTGCTTTGCAACTGTAAAGCCTCATTCTTCCATTTTGTTTTATTTTTTTCTCAGGAATTCGTTTGATACACGAGAGCACATGATGTCTCTTATCGTCTTTGGCTTCTTTCTGCAGTCATGCTAAAACTCTTACTCCCTTTCATAATCCATTGATCAAAAAAAAAAAGGGGATCTAAGCGAAGTTCAGAGAGAAGTTGTGGTGGCTTGACACCGCCTGTTTCTAACATACATCATCGCTCTCATCTTCAGGATTACAAGTGTGTAAACTGGCTTTTGAAGAGGAGCAAAGGGAGTAGTGAAACTTGAAGCAGTTTTTCATCAGAACTATGATTTTCTCTTTTAAAGCATAGGAATGTTACTTTTATTACCAGTGCCGGAAATTTGTAATGATTATGCATTTGACCACCTACTCTTCTCGTAATTGCTAAGAAATAGCTTTTCCCATGTGCAGTCAGACTCATTTTGGTCTTCAGAGCAGTGGTACCAGGAATTTATTGCTTTGCTTGACCAATTAGTATTCCATTTATAAATCTCGCCATTGGCATTTCTAAATCTTTAATGGCTCTTAATTTTTCATCCTGTCTTGAGAATGCTCTTGTTTCTTCCTTGCTTACTGGCTTCAGCATTGTTGTGGGAAGATTAAACAAGGCCTGATAGTTGTTCTCAGCCGTTAATATGCAGGAGAGATAGCTGCAGATGGTCGCTACCAGCATATGTTGTACATCCACTGGAATGGCTCGGTGTCGTGGTGGTTTTTGTAGCACTTGTGTGTATTGGGATCGCCTGCATAAAGGAACATTAATCACTCCAATTAAAGACTCTAGCCTCGAGTCAGGTAAGAATTGGCCTCTAGTCTTGTAAGTATTGGCTCTGATTTGTTTACATGAGTAATTCTTCTAGTAGATCAAAGGTAAGAACATATTTGATGTAATTAACAGTTTTTGCTGTTGCTGCTACAAGTTGACGATCCATTTTCAAAAGCAAAAGTTGTAAATGAATCAGAAATAAGGTCCTGAAATGATTCAGAAGGAAGATGATCATGGGAGAAAAAAACAAAAAAACAATTGAACAGGGAATGCTTCATGCCTCCTCTTTGCACGATCCAGCTGAATTGTTTGATTTGTTCCTTCAGTCCCGAACCCACTTTCATCTCCTTTCACTCATGTCACACCGTTTACCAAATCACCATGTCAAACAACAGCAGTCCCAGGCCGGCTAAGCTTCTTTTCACTAAATCGATGATTTGGACTCCCCAGGCCATGGTGGAGACGGTCAACAATTTGCTGCAGCCGCAGGCCCAGGCAGCATGGAGGGAGCTGAGCACAGGCGAGCAGCTGAGGGCCGCCACCATGCTGCTGGACACGGTGGAGCAAGGGGCCTTTGTCCTGGCTGATAACCTGCTGAAGACGGACATTGTGCAAGAGAACACTGACAACATCCGTGAGTATACGAGCAGGATTTTATTTTGTAAACAAAGCTTTGCTTGTTTTGCAAAGGGTATAAATTTCAAAGATATCTTTAGACATGTTTTAAGATCTATTGAAACTCTGTGCTTGTGGTGATAATTGTGCCTTGTGTTTTTTTATTAAGAAAAACTAGATACTAACCACTTTTAAACATGGTGCCCCTTTCACTCCTATAAAAGCTGCTTACTTGAAAGCAAAAAGGTTTGTTTTTTTAAGCTTTCTCCCGTCTAGCCAGTTGAACATGTTATAGAGACTTTCCCTGTCCAAGCAGGTAAAATGATTAATGATACAGCTCTCCCATATTTTTCTAATTTTATTGAGTGGAATTGATCAAATCCTGATAAAGACTCATTTCAAGGTGTATGTGACACTCAGAAAATTTTATCCACAATTTTATAGACACTTATTTTGTCATGCATCTTTTGACTTTTTGGGTCACTGTGCATTATGTAAATCTGCAGTACCAAGTGTGGCCAGTGTTGTTTTTAAAGGATCATACCAGTGTTTCTACATGTCATTGCCCGTTGTCAACATCAGCTACATGTTTTTCCAGACATAACAACTTTTGTCTCAACAACTTCCAGCTCTCCCCTCTCTCTCACACTCAGGGATTTTTAACCAAATTAACACAGACATTCTCTTTTGAAGGGTGAATTATCTACACCCAGAAACTTTCATGTATCCAGTAGTGTTTCTGTATCCTGTTTCAACATAAGTGGCAGTGAATGGGGTTTAAAAATGCTGCCTGAGACCTATTAAAGTGAACACAATGGTGAGTAGGCAAACATAGATGGTATGGTGCTTTAACTTAGTGTTCTCCAGGCAAAAAAACCCAAAATAAAACAAATCAACAACAGTAAAAAATGGTTGAAATTACCTGAAATACTTGTGCATTATTTAAAAATTCAATTTTTTGACAGAATGTTTGTTGAGCAAAGTTTAAAAAAAAAAATCCCATTACTTTCACGTCCCTCTCCTTCCAGTTTTCATGCCACCTTCATATCCCCTTTTATCTACACACATTTAAACACACACCCTTCTTTTACCCATCTTCATCTCTGCTCCATCCGATGCCCTTCGCCTCCTCGTCAAGTCATCACTTTTATGTATGGGGCAGTACAGTCCACCAGCAGTGTGTTTTAAAAAATGTTAGTTCCCCCCCAAAAATTAATGAATAAGAAAGCAAAAAACACACCAATAACATAAAAATCTTTACATTTACAGTTGCAGCTGCCCCCGGCACATCACCAGGAAGCTACGCTAATATAAATGAGTGAAAAGCAAAAGTTTCCCAGGCATGCCCTCAGATTATATAAATATTGAATGCTTTCACATGACACTTTTGTTGCATACTGGAATAATATTGGCTTTTAAACTAGTTGAGATGTCACAACACCTTGTACATACACATGCTAAAGGTGAGCATAGAGGAATGTTGCCCTTTCAGTGGATGAATGTGAAAAACAGCCTTCTAGTGTCAAACTTGGAACATCACTCTGCTAACAGAAGGTCAAACATTCAAATGAAATAACAGGCAGCAAAACACGTTTTCTGATTCTTTAATATCTGGATTTTTTTAAATTTTTTTTTTAAATTTCGTGGAGGTGCCAGCAATGAAAACTGCATGCCAGCAAGAAAAATACACTTTAATTTGCTTGGCTGAGTAAACCAGCTTGGACAGAATTCAGTTAATTTCTCTTCAAGCTGCCGAGAAACAGATTATTAGCTCAGCTGGAAGATCTCAGCACTGTCAATTATGATATTTAATAAATAAGAAGCAACATTTACGGAGCTTATTGCGTTGTTTGGTCTTTAGGATGTTTTCTAGTCATTTTCTGAAGTGTTTCGTTCTTCACTGCCATTGCCAGTTGTACAGGGGTCACAAAGTTCACCATAGTGTTATTGATCCGGGGCGCTCTCGTATTGACAGCGGAGCTCTTGAGACGGTGGAACAAGTGTGAAGGTCACTGGATTAATGCCTCCTGCCTCACAGGAGGTTAAGTTTGGCAGGGATGCTTATTGCTGATGGCAGTCAGCTGTAAACTGACAATTACCTCGAGTGATTGTGTTCATATTCATGTCAATTTTTAGCCGGAATTAACTACTAGTCGTGCAGATCGGGAATCAGTGCTCATTATTCAGTGTATAAATATCAAGGTAGCACAGATAATGGAGCTTCAGTCATCAAACATATTCCCTAGTGGTGCTTTTCAAAACTGCCTACATCACTTACATCTGAAAAGTGGAATTTATTAAATCTGCAGTTTATGTTCAGGAGCTTTAACGAAGCACAAAGAAAAAGATTTAATGAAATAACCTTGCAGACGGTGGATAGTGAGGCAAGGGGAATTAAGAAGAAATTATATATGGATGTATTGCCCTCTTCTGTGAAATAGTGTGATATTTTTTCCAAGTTCCTGCTGCCATGGCAACCTAAAAATATAGGTCTACTGACTTAAAGGGAAGCAAGCGTAAGGAGAATTAATAAAAAGGATTTTATTGTATCTGGCACACAATTCATCTGGGTATTAAGGAGATTCTGGGCTCGTTTGGAGGGGGGAATGAGACGATGCCTGCTCAACTCGAGTGAGATTTTACAGCGCATAGTGGTAGTCTGGTTAATTATGTGCCGGTGACATGTTTACTAGGCCTTATCTCTCTGTTTGCTTGGCTTATTTTTTGCAGCCAGTTGGCTCCAACGATCCCTCATGCCACGCACGGTACTTAAATGAGGACGAGGAGGCCCATTTAAACAGTAGTAATCACTGCAGCAGCGGCTAATTAATGACCCCTCAGACTGACTTACGTTTAAGGTGAAGGGTTTTGTGTGTGTGCAGGTGTGCCGTCACCTGGTGACACTTTCTCAAAGTCAGGGTGAGCCGGTTTTCTTGCGACGTCGAGCAGTAAGAGAATTCCAGTTTTAGTCCAAAGCAGATAATGAGATCTATTTTGGTGCGCTTTCAAAGACGCAGAACATTTCCTCACCCATTGTGTCTGTGTTTGTGTTTACACGTCACAGCGCGTATGCTCGTCCAGGGCTTTGTCTGCGCAAGGAGTGCACCTCACTCCCTGCATGATAATCTTATGAGCAGATTTCTGCCGATTAGCATGTTATTTAAACGGGCTTTGAAGGTATAGCCTTTGGGTCCAACAAGCACTATGGCATCAAAGAAATTCCCTAAAGCCCGTCGTAAGCTCTTTTACACAACCACACGGGGAAACGAGAGTGAGAGAGGGAGAAGAAAAATGCTTCCTTTATTCCAGAGGCAGGCGTGGAATCCAGGGAATGGTGAGCTATCTGGGGTATTGTCTTAGCTAAGTTGAATAGGAATGTATCACCGAAACCCCCTGGCCTTTGCGAAAGCACAAGAGAATTTTAATACAAAGGGGTTTTTTTGTAAGAAAAAGTATGGGAAGCTTTGGCATGAGAATAGATACAAAGGGAGGATTAAATATGGCCTCTTTGTATCTTTTTCGTGAGCACTAACCTTTATCAAAGACCAAGGTGTCCTGGTCCACTGACATCAGATCATCTGCTGAATGCCTTACCAGGCTTAATGAAGTTTCTGTTTCTTACACTTGATGAAATTGTGTTTCAAGTTGAGACCCTCCACTGCAGCCTAATCTGCCGGCCAGCTTGTGTTGCACAAGCAGTGACTATCATTGATGTATTTAGTTGCATAGTAGAGATGACTCTAGTGTCAGTGGAGTTGTTTGGTATGATCATGGTCCAAAATCAGCCCCTCTGAGAGATGAAGGTAGCCTTTATGATGTTCTTACATCAAGATGTTCTAAAATCGAGACAGCGCAAAAGGTTATACAGTTTGATTAGGTGTAGACCTGAGGCTGCTGACAGAACACAAAGGCATACATGAGGACACATCGAGGAAAACTTCTCACCTCCTAACAAACATATAAGTACATAAACTTAAAATGTGCAGATCAATAATACCAGATTTATTGCACATATCTCCTAAGAGCTCCTCTGTAGGCAGCTGGACCTGATTAAGGAGAAATGAATGAGGATTCTCAAACGAGTTCAGTTGCCAAGGATAAAGTACTTCAAACCACCATGACCCGCATGACTGAGAATCTTGACCAACACATTTCACGTATCCACAGTGTTGGGATACAGAAAGAAGCTAACACTGTTAGCAGGACAATGTGGCCAAGAGTCAACCTTGAGTTCCCGTGCTGTAGTACATCGTAGCACTTGTTGCCACTTGCCATGAAAGAGCAAAATAAATGGTAAATGGAAACGTGTTTATATATACTTTTCAAGTATCTTTACCTCTTCAGCCTTGTGTACTGAGGTTTTTCAGGGATTGAGCCACAACCTTCTGATCAAAGGTGGCCTACTCTACTTCCTAAGCCATGGCCGCCTCACAATGATGAGGAGTGATTGTTCTTTTTGTACGCTTTTATACAGCCATGAGTGTCGAGTCTTCACCTCTCTACCAGTATACTGAGTGTAATTTCTTACCAAAAAAAAAAAAGAAGAGGAAGAAGCAGAACACGCAGAATAAGTTATGGATAAATTTGATTTTTTTTCCTAATAATCTATAGATATTGGTATGATATTGTTATTGTGATTAATTTCTTTCCACATTAATCATGTTGTAAAAATTGGGGTAACACTTTACTTAAAGCATACATCTATAATGCATTATGAACACACTTATAATGCAATATGACGCCTCTATAGTGCTGTACAATCATAGTTATAAGTAAAGTTAGGGTTAACCCTAATGCCAACCATAATAATAAAATGCATTTTAAATGTGTTCATAATGCGTTATAATGTGTTATATATGTTCATAATGTGTTATAATGCATTAGAGAGACAGACTTCATAGAAAGTATTACCAAAAATTGGATATTTTGAAAGCCCAAACCGTAATAAAGTGACATATATAAATTAATAAAATCATGAAAGTTATGAAATTGGTGAAATTATTCAATTTAAGGGGTTTTATTTCCAGCCAGGAGAAAAATCCCTATAAATGTTTGCTTCTATTCTACTTTTATACTGTTTGTTTTACTGTACAAATCAAACAAGCAAAAAAATAAATCATTCATTTGAGTTTTATGACTTTTCATGGCTTTTTGGCAAGTTATTTCCCTATGTTCCTTTGTGCAAAGATATTATATCCAGCTGCTGGCGATAGCAGCATATTTACTGCCAAGACACGAGAGTGGAATCGATCTTCTCATCTCTGGGCAAAAATAGAAATAAGCACATCTCTCGCAATGTAAAGGGTTTTTTTTTCAGAACCTCTAGATGACATATAACCTTTATTTTACTTGCTTTACTGCGATGAAATTTCGACTTCTAGCAGTTCTCTACAATCTCTTGAACATGTTGGTTCATAAAAGCTGTGCAATAATAGTTAATCTCATCCTTTGCATACCTAGACACACAGGTCACCTGCATTCCAACTGCTTTATTAAACTGACTTGCATCACGCTGTAATTACTTGGATGGAATGAGCTTTTTATTGTAGCCAGGCTCCCATCACAAGCTAATTTTGCTCTGCTGTATGACGCCGAGTCTTTGAACCATAAATTAGGAGCTTGCCTCAGACACAACAGCTGTTGAGCTGCAGCAGAAGCAAAAGCTCGCTTCCCTCGTTGGTCTTTATCTCCTCCTCGTATCTGCCCGCTCTCTCTGCTCTTCTTGACAGAGATGCCTTAAAGTGAAGGCATCTTTTTTTTTTTTTTCAAAGTACAGAAGAGCCCTTTGTTTTTACAGTTAAAGAGGAAACAGTGTCACCTGAACACTTGATAGTCACTTGATTAAGAGGCCTATAGTGAGACGCTAACCTCCAGTGCACACAGGGAGTTGAGAGGGTGGCAATCGTTCAAAGCTGCATGAATCAAGCAAAGATGTGTCGCATTCAGTACTCGCTGGGTTGATTAATGAAATCAGCGACTAGAGGAGAATGCTTTTGTGAATCAGTGAAGTGATTAGAGACGTGTTTGAAGTTTGCTCATGACTACAGTGTGCTGGAGTTGTTAGGTCTTTAGCAATAATACCAAAAGGTCAAGTGCAAAATATCTGTGATCAGATTTATTTTCATGTAGTTTTGCTGCATATTGAAAGCATGTGTGAAAATGACAACTTTTGTCTATGCTAATAGCTCAGTAGGACAGATTCCATTATGAATGACTTGCAAATATAATGTCAACAGATATATAACAATATGGCCAGTGTTGCAAGTATTGCCCATGAAATTGTCCACTAAATTTAATAAGCATTAATGTACTTTGATGTACTTCCTCATCCATAATTTGCCTTTTCAGGCACTTAAGTATTATTAAACCATGTTGTATGTATTAGAGCTTTCAGTAATGCAATGTGGAGGAGGATGGCAGTTAAAAGTTGGGAAGTGGACATGAACACAGCTTAAAGAAATAGTTGAACATATTGAGAAATGTCACCACTTAAGCTTACAACTTAACACATTTTATCTTGTTTAATTAATCTCTACACATGAGAAATCAAAGATATATTTTTGGACATTGGACAAGGCCAGGATAACTGTATCCCCCTGCTCCTTGTCGTT
>JAQFJB010000016.1:8835776-8845783 GCA_029874875.1 Naso minor
AGAACTCCTGTTTTGGTTATGAAAGCTCGCCACCACTGCTGTTATTGACATTAAAAGCCCCCTTTCCTCCAACTCCTTCCTGGTAGTCATAATTTTTCAAGGCCCTCGCGGCCATCTATGTCTTGAAGTGCCTATTCCTCTGTGTCACTCCAGCCTCCTACTTGATGTATATCCTCTGAGCAGGAATATAAAGTCATAACCTCAAATCTCTCTCCCTCCCCCTCCTCCCATATTCAACATCCTCTCCCTCTTGCTTCATATCCTCCTTTCATCTCACTCTGTCTCTTTCATTGCAGTTGCTGGCTTCGCCTGGACACTTACTTCATTTGGAGTTTCATAGGACCGGCAACCTTGATAATTATGGTAAGCGTGACACCCCCTACTCCCCACACCCACCTCCCCTTTGCTCCTTAACCCTACTTAGCCTGCGGGTCGTCGCTTAAATGGTCCGCCGAGATCCCTTTTTCCAGCCTCTGTCCTCCCTCTCTTCTCTGCCCTGTTGAGCATATATGCCACCGGCGGGCACGGAGCAGTCCAGAAAAACGAATGAGGGGAGTAGAGAATATATTGCAGTTTGTCACCCCGCTGCAGTCACCGGCTGAGACAATTTTTGGGGGATGGAGGGGAAGAAAGAGGTGGGGGTTGAGAGACAGAGAGAAAGAGAGTGAACTCTGCTCAGTATGCAGTGTTGGAGTAATCCGCACTGCGATTATGATTGATTTTGTTCCCGTTCCAACTCTTACTCCACTACCTTTTTCTATCTCCCCCTCGCAGGCACACAGACGGCTCTGGGTGCAGATACACGAGGGTTATGCAAGGAGGGCGCACACACTTTCGGTGTCTTTTCCAACTAGGACAGCCCTAATTTCCTTTAAAAAAAAACAAAAAAAAACAGCCCATATATCAATTCAACTGCTTTAAATCTGGTGTCAAGTTGGTGTTCATCTAGTATTAATAATGTCACACTGTGACTGTTGCTTTGGCACAATAGATGCTCTCCTGATTTTCCAAGATAGCAATTGTAATAAATATTGTGCCATCAGTGAATCAACTTTGCTGCTTAGTCCATAAATATCTTGCCAACTAAAAAAGCATGAATGTTTTGTTCCTCATGACCCCAAATGTGAGATTCTAACAAATCTAAATACATTTCTAGATAGTTGCTTCAAGCAGGATGCTAATTCCGAACATGCATAATGCACTTTCACGCTCCAGTTTGGTGTAATCATTCACAATGCATCTCTGTGTGTCTCATGACTCACTCCTTTCTTTTAAAAGATTTAAAAACAAGAATATCTTATGTTGCAAAAGAAGGCTCGAGTTCCCATCCAGCTCTGCCTCTGGGAATTCTGGTGAGGGCTTGTGCAAAGATGCATTGTAAGCAGATAAAACAAGGCTGGATCTTTTTTGTGCTCACCTCATATCAGCTGAATGTCAACTGTAAACAGCAGCAAAAGAAGTAGAAGCTTGATAATTGCTGCAGTGTTTTTGAAGAGACATTCTGTATAGGCTCCCAAACCGCAACCAGATTTGACTCATTTTCTATTTTTGTGATCACTGACTCACAGAGAAAAAGGAAATAATGAGAGACACGAAAGCAGCTCTGTTAAATGTTTTTTTTTTTAAATATATCTAACAGACAAACATGAGATGATTTTATAATTTTTTGACTAATTACAAAGTATTTGCCAAACAGGTGCAAAAGTTCAAATTAGTGAGCTGTGCTTGATTGAGCTTCTTTATTTTAAGTTTTATATCATAGTTCATCTTTTTTATATTGAAAAAATCTCATTAGTGTACTCTTGGAACAGTTGCACAGAGTAAAAAGATGAACTAAGTGTATTATTTAATAGGGCCTGAAACATATGGGATTTTTTGGGCCAATGACGATACCAATAGTAGGGCCCAAGAAAATTTCGATACCTGACATATCGGCCAATGTTATATTAATATAATATTGAATATGGTTAATGAATATTTGTGACAAAGATTTACATTTTAAAGAACTTTATTCCAACCATCAGTGCACTGAAAAGGAAACACTTTATTAATTATTAAATCATGGTTTGCCCCCTGCTGGACAGACTGCATAATTACACCACTTTAATATCATTAGTCGAAGTTTGTTTTTTTTTCTTCCTCAAAATTTTTTTAATACTGGTGCAAATCAGAGAACAGATACGCAGATATTGATAGATCAGGGATAGACCAATATTGGCTGATAATATCGACAAACTGATACATCGATCATGCCCTATTATTATTTTATAGCAAATTGGATGCTGTATCAGAGTGTCAGTAAAGTATAAACTAACTTTTTAACGCTGTGTTTACTTGTCATAAAGCAGGGAGAGTGATGTTATAAATGCTAAAAGTCGTCCCGCATTGGGCAAAAGTTTCAACTGTTGCCAAATACTTTTTTTTTTTTTTCAGATGTAGAAACTGTAAAAGAAAATGAATGCAGCAGCAGTGGCAGTTATTCCCTGCGGTTGTCTCTAAGTGTGAATATGATGAGACAAGTGTGAATAAGTCAGATGGAAAGGCTCCCTCATACAAGTATGCAGCTGTCTTGTCTCACCGTTCCCTGTTTAGTCTGTTGTACCACCAGAGAGGATTTTGCGCTCTGTTTGGCAAAGTGGGAAACCAAGTCTGGCTGCAGCGTTCCAGCTTTGTGCTACAAAGTGCTCTGATTTAAAATGAATGGAAGTGAAACGGGAAGCATACAAGCTTCATTCCTTTCTCTCTCTCTTTTTTCTCTCTGCTGCTGTGAATCTCTGTCTCTCAGCTCAATGTGATCTTCCTGGGCATCGCACTCTACAAGATGTTCCATCACACGGCCATCTTGAAACCAGACTCCGGTTGCCTGGACAACATCAAGTAAGAGCACTCAGATCACCCAGATATCCATTAAAGTCATCCAGAAATAGCGCTCGTTGTGACATTTTGTTACAGATTGAAAGAATGTTTCAGCGTGAGTGTGATGAGCTTTGCTTCCACTGAATGCACTCTAATAGCTGAGTTGTATCTGGTTTGACTCAGTTTGAGCTGACTTTTCCTCTCATTGCCTTAAGTTTAATGAAGCTCTGCTTAAAGAGTGACGTTTTTAGATGGTACTCTGTATTCATGCTGGTGTTCCCAAAGCAATTCACTTTGTCTTGCGTCCTCCTTTGATATTTTGAAACCTTATTAAAAGCACTTAAGGTTGCGAAGACCCAACCCAAGGGTCCAGGAGACTGAGCCTGCAAGGTAAGCACCATCCATTATGCTGAAAGGTTGTGTCAGGCGGGGTTAAAATCAAACAGGTATTCGGTCGTGTCTCCATCATTATCTGAAGAACAGTGTTGTCTGCAAGGAAGAAGGCCAGAAGACAATCTGACAGACAGACCTGACCTGGTGTTATCTGGGTGTCAACATGCCACAGATGAATATTCATATTCATGTGTGGTTCTGTCTTATCTGCCTCTGCCTGGCTTTCCGATAACATAAAAGCTTAAGGGAAAATAATGATGATAAAACTCAGATGAAAAGTGTCTTCGTGTTAATATGTCACCTAGAAAAAGTTTAAATACCTTGCTGAACATTTACTGTACAGGTGAAGTTAATTTTAGTTTTGCTAAGCCACATAGAGTTTAAACTACTTCAGTATTTTTATTAAGGTTTCAGATAGAAAAACCTTTCTTTAGGCAAGAGAAAAACATGTATAAATTATCTGTTTTTAATTACACTTTACACCAGTTGAGTGGTTTTGCATGATTAAGCTTCTTTATTATGTTTTACTAACTGCTTTTTCATTTATTTTGATCTAATTTTGTGCTGTGCTCAAGATTTCCTTTCATTTCCACGTGTTAGCAAAATCAATTAGTTAAAACTTCACTAAAGCTTTAGACATGTAATTCCTCACAGTTACATAAAAAATAATGTTTTCAAATAGGCAGTTGGGCACTAAAACATTACTACAAGCTTATCTAACATTCACAGCAAAGTCTTAATTTTCACTGTGATCGCTGAAATAGAGCAAAAGTCTTTACACAATAATTAGTTTTTGGTTTTTTCCGTTTGTTTGTTTTGTTAAAGCAGTATTAATATTTTATGAACTTATGAAGTTCATCTCTGGCGACCTTGCTAGTAAACAGTTGCACCTTTACACATGTAGCATTCAGACAACTCCAGCTTTGTTTTGGCCTCCAACAACTCCTGAGAGAAATATCTGGCTTTTTAGCTGCTCAACACATTCGGTATTCAAGGTAAACTCACTGATCACAGGGTCTATTATAAGCTATCTAGTTAGAAGAAAATAAAATGCCATTTCTTGACTTTATTACCATTTGCAGTTATAAGTTTTTGGTTGCATAATCAAGCTCACTAAAAATGGCTCCATTAAATTCTTAAAAAAGCCAGCTGTGTTTCATAAACAGAAGGCTTTGCACTCGCTACAGGAACCAGGTCAGTTGTACTGATGTATTAGTAAAACAGGTTGCCTTCTACCTATAAACTCAATAAAACACACGCAGGGAAGCTGAGCAGCATAGATACCAATTACTGATGTCTATCCTACCACCTAACCCAACCACTTACCCCTGCCGAGCATTACGCTGGGTTTCCACTACCATGTGTGACTGGTGTCCGTAGATCCGTAAATGTCCGAATAACAGCCCTAGTGTCTAATGCAAGGATATGAATTTCTTTTTTAAAGGATTGAAATTAAATATAAACTGACTGTGTTTAAGATAAGTTAATATCAAACTGATAACTCTGACTATTTTATATCAAACTGCTAAGACGATCTGACTGCTTTTCTTGTTGAACTAATGAAGACTATCAGGCTGCGTGGAACGTTATAACGTAAGAGTAACTGCAGAGGAAGAATGACATTCCCCAAACTCACAACATGTTAGAACAATTAACTAATACTTTTTAATTGTACAAACTCACTTTACAATCCAAATGTGCAACTGAATTGCAGAAAATAGCCTGTAAGCTGTAGCAGCTTGTTAGCTTAGCTAGCCCACTGTGTCCACAGTGTCCCTGAAATTTGAAAATTTGAACGTACCCGAGGCAAATTCAAGACCAAAATATTACGCTGTAATTTCGTAGGCACATCGGCTATCACGGAGATTCCAAAAGAATTGAATAGGCTTCTGGTTGACTTGCACATGTACGCATATGTAAATGGAAAGAAGGCATTAAACCTGATCTCAGATTGTATATTTTTACCGAAAATCGGCTGGTGATATTTGGGAGCCAATCGATCAGAGTGTCCATAGCTTGTAATATGTGTTCACGTGCCTAATAATTCTGTTGATTTGGTACCACAAACAACCCCTTTCTCATTCAAGTCCTCATGTGATCCATAGTGACTATACTAATATTCATTAGTGCAGCTTTAAGTACAGAAGCATTACATTTTACAGGCTATCATCTGTGCATTATACGCTGCAGATTTGGCTTTACTGACTGGTTTTGTTGCACTTTTAAAAGTTTTATCCAGAACTCTGAGTAGATACAAAGAAAGAGTTTGGAAAGTTATTTTAAAGGTCCCTCTTCGCCTTCAGAATGACACAGCATTCTCGCTCTTTGTCTCCGGCGTAAGCTCCAGCTACCCGGCGTCAGGGTTCTACAGACGGTGTAAAGTTGTTTTGCTGCCTGTTTGCTATGATGGATATGGCTTCCTGCTCTGTTTTTGCTGTCTGCCTTGTTTTTTTCTTTTTTTTAAGCCACTCTGGACACATTAGTCTACTTTATGGCCAGCCTTCTGGTGGCATCACATCACCGGCTGTGTCTCAGCACAGTGGCCCTGTCTGCCCCGCTCCTCTCAGCACAGTGATACACACATAAAAAAAAACAATCTTCCGCGAGCACGACATCGCCTGCTTCTGCTGTGCCGTGGCAGACTGTACAGTGTCAGTGTGTTTTTTCATCACAGATTCTCTGCAGGATGTTCCTGGGTTTTAAGTGCTGCTGTTGAACAGAGCCAAAGTGTGACCTGTACTTACATTACAGCCACCTCAAGGTGACACGTAGTAGGAGCAAGAAAGATGTTTAGCTTTCACTTTATCTGTCACTTCTGAGAGACTCAGAAGTTGCTGTATTTTACAGTTCTGTTATCCAGTCTGTGAACTGAGGCAAGAGAAAACGTGGGTTAACTTGATAATGAATCACCCATATAGAGTGAAAAGTAAAAGAAAATATGGAGGTCCACATGTTTGACCTGATGTGTGATTAAAGGCTGTTTTAATAGGTGTACAACCTGGACAAATTTTGAATTACACCAAAATTAACACACTATACCAGTACTGAAACACTAAAGACAAAGTAACATCACTTTTTTACAACTACTGCTAACTTTTAAATTTCCATCCATGCTTATGTACATAAATCTCAGTAATACGTACAGCCACAAATTATAAGCAGTTAAAGCTGGGGTAGGCAATTCCATAATACTCTTTCTGCCTAATTTGATACGGGAGCTCTGAAAGGACTTCTACATCTCTCCTTGGCTCTGTATTCAGGCTTCAGACAATAAAAATCATGATGGACATTTTTCGGCCAACCTGTCATTTCAGAGAGGGCGTGTTCCTATTGGCTGCTCCACAAATGTAGATGCGTGTTCACGTCATCTCAGCTAGTGAAAGCCAGATACAGTGACGGACAACCCAGGGAGGAAAAGGAACAACTGCAAACATGGCAAAGCAACCCAAAAGAGGAAGACTGAAATGTAAAAATGATCATCTTAAAATGAAGAGTGACAAAAAATGAAATACATTGCCAGCCAGGTGATAGGATGGGTGGAGTTACAGAGCAAAAACAGGAAGTAGCTGTAGCTTGCGGAAGTTGTCTCCGCAAGCTACAGCTAGCTTGATTCCCAGATATTTCCGATCTCAGCTCCAAGTTTAAAATGTTGTTGCCCAACTAGAATTTTTATTTCAGAAAGTTACGTTACAGCTCTTGATGCTATGCTGAGGTTATTTAAAAGAATGTTTGGGTGGGGTTGGGTTTGTTGCTACAAAAGTTTTATCGCATTTTTTTTCCTCTAATTTTTTTTAAACCACCAAAGGCTTTCTAAACTTTGAATTGTGCAGACAATTGATTTTTAACTGCAAACAGTTACAATAATTGATTCAAGTCTTGCTAATTACTGCTCTTGACCTTTTTTTTACCTCTTGTTAAAGGATTGATTAGGTCCTGTGTTGTCCTGCAATGTTAATTATAATATGATTATCCAAACTTGACACTGCTGACAGTGGCTACATGGTGATAGCCATTCAGTTTCACCTCTTTTCTCCAAGTTTTTATCATATTCTGTGAAATAACAGGCTGCGTGTTTTGGTCCCTTCTCATTCTGGCATGTAACAAAGGGAATGTGAATCAGTCGTCTGCACTTTGCTTCAATAAAAGAACTGAAATTGGGTTATGGCTGGAAAATTATGTAGCAGCTGTTGGAAGCGTTGACACTACCATCGGGGTTAGCCGGTGAGGCTTGACTTGCGGTAAGTGGTTTGAATATAGGTTTGTGTTTACGGATCACTTTTAAATGTTGAAACGTCAGACCTTTTCCTATGCCTTACCTTTTCTGAATTAGAATTCTGCTCACTCTGTGGATTCAAGTACTGAAAAGCAATGTAACTGAGTCTCAAATGCAGGTCCACATTTCAACGACATATGTGCTAATTGCTCATAATGCACAGCCGAAAATCTCAAACACGGTGATTCAAACACTGGCAGAAATACAGGTAGACCACCTGCAGCCTCTTGATTTTCTCTGTAGCTCACTTACTGAGGCTTCCATACTTTGATGCAGCTCCAAACTGGACCAGAACAGTGGTATATTGAACAAAGCACTGTTCCTAAATACTAAGCAATAGACATTTAAAGCTTTGTTCTGCTTTTAAAAAAATACGACAGATTTTTTTTTATGCAATTAGTTATCTTAAAGTTTAGAATATCAAGTTTGCTTTGGCAAACTGACCACTATATATGTGGTCCATTTATACATATATAGGCAACTGTATGTCACCCACCTTTGGTCCCACAAGACACATTGCCGAGTTTGTTCAGTGGCAAAATATCGACTGCTAGAGTTCCAGTGTCACATGATTTATTGCACTGGCCTCCCATAACGTATCAAACAACTGACCTGCTGACCCCGAGTCTTGCGGACTTCAAAACAGTCTGCAGTGTTTCAGTTGACCATTGGAAAATGATCCAAAGCTGCGCTGCTTTTGTCAGCCCTCGTTCATCTGACACAGTGTTTAACTCAAGAACCATTACTCAACCCACGACTGTACAAACACATTTTGAGGTATTGTTGGCTCAACAACACAGCTTACCCAACGTATCCAACCAAAAGCATTAACCGGTGCCTTCGTAATGGGTCAGTATCATTTTCTAACATTGATTGTTTCTCCTCCTACAGCAACATATCAAAGCTGGATAGGTGTTTGTCTAATTTATTGTGGCAGCAGCCCTCACTGTTACAACAGACTAAAAACAATGGCCTCGAAACATCAGAGTCAGTGTTTTCAGGTCCATTATTCCTTTGCTTTTCTCCGAGTTATCAAGGTGAACTGGTTTGATGATGGGGATGATGATACAGCAGGTTAATTAAGTCAATTCAGCTTAGCTTAATGAGGTGTGTCTTTCCTTTTCTTATCTCTCTTGTCATTTGGTTCCTCTTTATGTTTTGATGTCATGTTTTCTGTTCAGATTTCATCATGCCGCCTCGTTTTAATATGAATGTTTCATCTCTCTCTCTCTCTCTCTCACTGTGTATCTCTCTTTCTCTGCTTTTTTTCTTCTGATTAGCACTCACATCCTGCCTTTTTATCTAATGCTGCGTTTATCTTTAACATCTTTCTGTTTTTCATCTCCATTTTTTTAAAATTTCCTCTCTGTTTTAGCTACCGTTATTATGACGGATGTGTTATTGTAGAATGGCACTGGTAAGATGCAACTTTTTCTCTGTAAAGGGTGTAGAATAGAATTGATATTGTGTTTGACGTGTTTTTTCCCTCATCTCATAATGGAGACAAGGGCTGCTGCTGCTGTTGCCCTGTGATTCATGGAATACAATACGACTATTACACAATTGTGACTTTAAATACCAAACTTGCTTCTGAATGCGGTATATTTAGAACATGATAGACGGAACATGTGTTAGAGAAAGGTCTGAGTTGTGACGTGCAGAGCTTCCTCCCCACGCAGATAAGAAACATCAAATGAAATATGCTAATGAGGATGGTGTCAAAGATAAAAACGTCTCTGCAGACATCAAAAACTTTGCGCCATTGATGTCTTAAACACTTTGAGGTGATTAGCATTTTAAGCATACCTTTGCTTAAATAATTAACACCCGGTCGGGTAGATCACAGCTCTTCCTCCTTTCCTCACAGAAACAGCCTGTAAAATGACTTTATGCAAGTTTGAATTGACCAATTGCAATCTCATACATAAATGATTCCTGACATTGCGGTGAATGGCACCCCTGCAAATTAAGTCATTTTGAAGGAAATTGGCGGTAATTTGATGCCACCGTCTGAAGTAGGTCTCTGCTTGAAATGGCTCATTTTTGGTGTTTCTTCTCAAACGAATAGCACAATAAAGCTTCTCTTACTTTTTTGTGCTGCGAAAGCCTTGAAGTGCTCTGCTGCAGCCCCCAGGGATGGATAGCGTATCTATATGTTGCATAAGCATTGATTTATGACAAGCGCAGCTGAGCTAAAGTACATTTGGAATTTTAAACTTAATTACTTGCATTTAATTAGATTTATTCCTAAATAACTTGATTAGCATTGCCAAATACTACACTTTACGTAAACAATCTTGAACTTAATGATGCCAGAAATATTAAAAAATTAGTGTTTCTGTTATGGTTATTTTATTATTAATATTAGCTTTCGGGTGTGTAACAGGTCTGACTGAATAAACTCAACCAAAATGCACCCTATTCGATTGTAAGTGAGCCATTTTGCTTTTCAGTGACTGTTACGCAGTCTCACAAGTTTTGCCTC
>JAQFJB010000016.1:9024321-9034449 GCA_029874875.1 Naso minor
ATACAAGGATTTGAGTTTGTACAATTCAGTAACTGTCATTTTAAGGGGTGTAACACTGTTGTGTTCGGCTGCCAACAAGGTGCGTGAAATTAATCTTGGATGTCTGAATGATGAACTCACACAGAAAAATAATATAGCCAATTGTCTCAAACTGCAAAAGACATTTTTGTAAAGGTTAATGAGTAGTAAAGAGGCCTCTTTTTTAAATTAATTTTGGTCTAAAAGGTAGGTGTCAGTTCTTAAGTCAAGTATAATTTGCTTGCCACCAAGTCCATAAATTACAGGGATCTTCAAAAAGTGTGAATAATTACAAGTGTCTTCCTGTCCTGTAAAAACAACGTGAAATTTAAGTGAGCGTAAGCCTTAAAAATTGATTTATACTCCACACCTGCACTTCCTTAATGTCATGGAAAGACAAAACTCTAGAACTCTTCGATGGATGATAATTTACCACTAATGACTTGTTCCCTCGCCAGGTTTTGGACTCCAAAATTGCACTGCACCATCTAATTTGTAGCAACACTTCTCTCTAGTGCACTTCACACCCAATTTTAATGCCAGTGATGTCATGAGCAACACAATTATGAGAGTATGCAGATGGAAAGAAAGGCGAAGCTCACACCCACTGGAATTACCACACTGCTCTTGAGAGGTCTCTGTGCATCTTCTGCTTTGGCACAACAGTAGAGCCTTCCGATTTCCTCTGCCATCTTCGGAAAAAGTCTGACTTTGGCACCATTTCAGTATGGAGATTTACTGTATGTATCGCTTTCTAATTGCTGAAGACTATCAATTTGGCAGATGACTTCTGTTCCCACCATCCTCTTAAATTTGATGTGTAATTTAGTCGCAATCAGCGAATTAATGCTGTGTCTGATTCATGCGCCCTATCCTCAAAAAATTTCCCATTTAAAAAATCATATACAGTTGAGCAGCCAGATGAATTGCAATTTTCCTCTGTCGAAATCAAAATTGTTCTCTGTATTATCTGCATAATGCTGCATGATACAAATGATGACCTGAATGTTGTGCCTGGAGCTTCAGATTTGATAATAATCTTGTGATTTCAGTCCTCTTACACTTAATGTGAAAGACTGTGCCCTGCAGTTCTTGTCATTAAATTAAGCCTAAAAGAAAGCAATACATCCTGTAACGCTGTGCTCCCACTGCTCATCTTTCTTGCTCTTCCATTATTAGTTAATTAGCAGATTGCTTGTTCTCTTCTACACAGCAATTAGCCAGCTTCAGACATTCAGGGTTAGATCATTGGCAGCTTTGTCCCCCACGGTATCTCCACACCCAACCAGAGCGCACAGCCCTTGAAACCTGTTGAAGTGTGGGCTGGCACCCAGTGCAGTAAATTATTTTATTTTTGTCTTCTAATTGTGCCTGGTTGGCGATGATAAATACAGCCACGTAGCCACACGGGGTAACTTCTTTAATATGTTAATTACACAACAGGAAGTCTTGCAAGAGATTATCGCGGCCCAGGGTGAGGATGATGGTGGGGGTTAAAAGAATACACCACAGTTTTATCACGTGCTAATTGAGCAGACACGATGAAGGACACTTTCAAAGATAGGGCGGCGTAAACGAAGACATACGCCAGTGAAGTGAAGGTCAAAAGAACAGTTTGTTTCTTTTATGAGGGAAGCAAACTGCTGCATACTAGAGGTCTGGTCAAGATTTTACAACACTGTGCCAATGTTACTGCATGTCATTGTTCTCTAAGACAATGTTTTTGTTTACATTTGGTCCATATTCAGTAAAAACAGAGGTGGAAAATAACTACTTGCATTACTGTACCTGAGTAGTTTTTGTGTACTTGTACTTTTTTTTGGTTTGTTTTTTAAAATCTGTCATTTTAGTTTTACTTAAGTAGGTTTTGTTTGAGATATTATACCCCACTACTTTGAAATCACATCAGTTACTGAGAAAAAAAAAGTTTTCTATGAAATGGTACCGCGACTGCACGCCAGTAACGGTCCATCTGATTGGCTCTGGCAGACTGACTGCAGCGCCCGAAGGTGAGCAACAGTCAGTCACACACACCCAGACAGCAAAGTAACTAAGTAGCTTTTACTCTGAGTACATTTTAAATGGGCTACTTTTTACTTTTACTTGAGTACATTTTTAAACCAGTAATTTTATTTCTATTTTAGTAAAATTTTTATCAAGATAACAGTATTTCTACTTAAGTAGATTTTTTTGTACTCTTCCGCCCCTGAGTAAAAGTTATAGAAAGTACCTGAAAATGTGTGACAGTATTCTAATATTCGAACTAGGTAGGCAGCACTTGGAAAGAACTATTTTTCCAGGCGTAATAATTTTTGTCTCAGTACCTCCTTGGTCCTCCTTCTCCCTCCCTCAGCTTTTTTTTAATTTATTTATTTTTTTTAACCACGTAGACACAGATGTTCTCTTTAGAAGGGTGCATTACCTACACTTAGAAACTTTCATGTGTCCTATGGTGTTTCTGTACCATTTCAACATAAAAAGCAGTGAATGCCATTTATTTCTACGATTTCAGGGCACTGAACACATTGATTTGCCCAGAGGGGGAGATATGGACAGAAGGTTATGCCAGAGGGAGTTATATTGGATTCACTCTTCAGATACACTTCATTCTGTGGGTCTAAATGAGGATTTTGATATGCATGTTATGCTGTAATCCAAGATGTTTTTCTTCGGTAGAATTA
Organism: Naso minor; assembly: GCA_029874875.1. Classification (NCBI taxonomy): domain Eukaryota; kingdom Metazoa; phylum Chordata; class Actinopteri; order Acanthuriformes; family Acanthuridae; genus Naso; species Naso minor. The sequence continues at coordinate 9,027,021 of JAQFJB010000016.1, forward strand.
GGAGTGTATGATTCATTACGGCCCTCCCTCGCCTCTCATAACTCTTAATTCTATTAGTGTACCAAATTTTTTTTCAGTAGATCTGGGAGTCTTTGTTTTATGACGACTAAAGCACTGATCTGGTACAAAGTCCCATTTTCTATATGATAAAGATATATACAGCATGTCAGTGTCAAAGTCAAGTTTATTTATATAGCACATTTAAAAACAACCACAGTTGACCAAAGTGCTTTACAAAACAGGTTAAAAGAATTTAAATTAACCTTAAAACCAATAAAAACTTAAAACTAATACAAACAAATAGCACAATCAAACCATTCAACAAATAATGTGACATAATCAGTTTTAGATATTAAATAGAGGTGTTCTTTGCTCAGTTATATATATATTTTTTACTTAATGTATAGTTCAGTTATTAGGTAATTGATTGTATATGTTTTAAGATTGCCCATTTTTTGCTGTTTCACCCCGTGTTCCAGTGCTAAGCAAGATGGCTGCCATTTGTATGCTCCACAGTATAAACAACAATTCCCAAGAGCGGAGCTTCCACCTCGTGGGTGATCACAGGCGTATTGCGTACTGCTAACAGTGTGAATAGGTGTGCCTGTTTGAACTGCCTATCCATTGTTTGAACCATGTATGCTCTGATGAAGGTCTTGTGGACTGGAAGCTTAGCTCTGATTTAAGTGAAATATTGCGCGGACATAAATGTGCGGATACGTTTCTTCTTTTTGTTTTTGGACACTTCGATTACTCCGGCACCAAACTGGGTGGAAACTGTGCTTTCAAAATGCAGTCTGAGATCTACTAAAGGATACATATGGTCAAATTTCAACAGCAACATTTGTAGAAGATAGGGGTGATCTCTACTCATGGCGAGAAGTCAAAAATAGACTGATATGATCTCTTTAAAATACCTTATCTGTTCTCCTGGGGGCTGGGTTGCAAAAAGACCAGCAGGAGCTGAGCGCTGAGGGTGAACCTGGCATAACGGCCCGTCGTGGTTTCAGAAGGCTAACGATCTTTAAAAGCTTTTTTATTATATACAAACAGCATTGCAAGTGCTTTCCATTAATGTACGCAGCGCTTCTGTGATTAACTCATCAATACTAACAAGCACAGGCCTGAAACTGAAGTTGTGTAGATGAGCTTCTGCAGGTGTAACAAAATCAGTTTAAATGCATCCTGAGTTTGCAAAGTGATAAATGTAATGGGTTTATTGCATTACAGGAAATGAGCCAAATGCTGCTTCAACATTGTTTAAGTGTCATCTGGCTCGTTTCCTGGTAACAAGGGGACCAGCCGCAGACCTTCTCTCTTTTCTCCGAATCTCTTGACTTTTATTCAGCCAGATTTTCTTCATAGTAACAAAAGCATTCATGCAATTTTTTCACAGCAGTGCTGAGTCTGTTATCTCTAGCCCGTTCTGTTATTCTCATTGACGTCAGTGTGGCATTTAGTAATATTTTTGGTCTTGGTTTTGGCTGTGGTGTAAAGCAATGACTTGCTGCCCTCAGAAATTAAAAAAAAAAAAAAAATCAAGCAAGCTAGTATTCTCTAAATGCTGTGAATATCACACTAGAAGAATGTAATTTTGATCCCAATTCAGCTAAAGCCTTTAATGTATTTATTTTTAGAAAGGCTCATTTTCCTTATATGTCATCAAAGCACAGAGAAGTAAAGGCTTACGTGTTTTTAACCATTCAACCTCCTGTTTGCTCTGCTCCTTTCCATCACAGGGCTTCAAGCATGACCGATGTGGTGGTGTCCATCTGCGTTATCTTTGCCATGTCCTTCATCCCTGCCAGCTTTGTCCTCTTCCTCATCCAAGAGAGGGTGAGCAAAGCCAAGCATCTGCAATTTGTCAGTGGAGTGAACCCAACTGTCTACTGGTTGGCCAATTTTGCCTGGGACGTGGTGAGTACCAGCTTCATCACGCCGCTTTATCACCCCTTAATCGATCGTAGCGTATTGAGGTACGAATTTGCATTATGGCATTTTTCCATGCTGAATATTTTCTCTGTCAGAAGACATGTATTTCATTGTGAATAAGTCAGATTTCAGTGCCACGGGCCTCATTTTACCTCAGTCGAATGCTCTCCTACAGTCCTGAAGATTTTTTTTTTCTTTAACATCCTCAGGCTATATGAAAAGAATATCCATGTACTGTAATTGATAATGCAGCTTCAACACTGGTTGCCTGTGGGAAAAGCTTCACCAGAGCAACAGTTATAGGCTGAGGCATAATTATCGACACTGGCTGCCCCCGCTGGTTACGCTCAACAGGCTTACTGGCAGCTTCCCCGAGGCATAATTGAAGTAAACATTTTATCAGATATGTTTGGTAAAGAAATGGGACGGTCATCATCATGGGGGACAAATGCTGTCAGCGTGGAGGACAAATGGAGCGGAGGAGGCAGTCTAATGATTCTAGCCCGCTGCTCTCTGCATCAGCATGCACGCTCCATCAACAGTAGGGACAACACAAGAAATCCAGGTCGAAAGCTCCATATTATAAAGTTTACTGTAGAATAAATATGTGTCAATGTATCTTGATACGTTCTGTTTATTTCAGCAATAGCGCATCATTTATTCAATGGAAAAAACTGTTTTATTAAAGAGCTCCACAGCCAGAAGGAATATTAAACCCTTATTGAAAAGTTGTTGGTTTGTTTTTTTTCGAGCCCTCATGTGAGATTGACTGGGAAAAAAAAAAAAGAATTAATTTGACTCTCTCAGTTGATCATTTTATGAAAAAGTTGTACACTTGTTCAGTTCAGTGTGTCATTGAGCAACCACTTTCCTCAAACAGTAGAGAACTGGATGGTCTGTTTTTCAGTGAATTAATGGAGTGATTGCAGCACCGCTGCACTTCACTCTTTATTTATCGTTTTAGAAATGACATTATGTTGGAATGAGTTAATTAGAAAATTAATGATGGATATATATTTCAGTGGTAATTAAAAAGTAATCTACAGAATTTGTAATTACACGTCTTTTCAGTTTTTATGAAGGAACGCAAAGAGAATCTCGAAAGCACACAGTCTTTTACTGATGAGGATAGCTGCTTGGAATTAGTTTTTTTTTTAAATGTTTGCTTGCTTGTTTATGTTCCCTCTGACAGTGTAACTACATCATCCCGTGCCTGATTGTGATTGTGATCTTCCTCTGCTTCCAACAAGAAGCCTATGTTTCGCCTGCCAACCTGCCAGCTTTGATCCTGCTGCTTGCGTTTTATGGGTAAGTAAATTTGAAAAACTTTGTCTTTCCAATATTCACCTTAAATTAACTTTTAAAGTTTCATATCAGTCAGTTCAGGTGCAATAGAAAGTTCTTATTCTGTGGTTAAGGTTTAGGCATATGGTTACCCTTTCGTTTAAAAATTAATCATTGATTCTTATGAAAGAAGATAGGACTTTTTCTCTACAGTGCATCTGATATAGTGCAATGGCTTTTTTTTTGTTTTGTTTTTTTAGGTTTGGGCAGTTAACGGAGGGTACAGTGCAACCTAACTTAACACATGTTTAATGAAAGAATTATACTCAGTTGTGTTTCATTACATCCAATCAAAAAATTCAAGTGTAGATGTCTTACACAAAGAAAACACATGAAAAAAGGAAGATAGTCGTTGGAATGATGCACAGTTCTGTCAAAAAATACATTTGTTTCCTTCGGTTGTTTTCTTTTTAAACTATTGCAATGTCGTCGCCTATCATCACTTCATACTGTGGGTTGACCTTTACGAATATCTTTCTAGAACAAATGGCATATTGCTTATGTTATTAAATAACCCCTGTGCTGCTTACTTTTGATGGAGTTAGTTGAATTTCTTTGGCTTTTGGTATGAATAAAGTCACTAACAATCCAATAACCAAAAGACAGCAGTTTTCATTTTTTTCTCCAGGCAGAAGGGGCATCACATAAAATATATATTTTCATTATTCATCTTTCACAGTTTTGTATCATAAAATTGCTTCTAATCCCCATAAAATCTGCTGCGCATTCATTTAAGCTTTTATGTTAGTTAAGTGTTACATGTAGAATAGCCAACATGATCTGTCACATCATGAAGTTTTGAAAAAGTCGAGTTTAAGAAACTTTGACGCTGACCTTTAAGCACCGAAGGCGTAGAGACGAACCTTTATTAAACATTTTACAACTCAGAGGTCCATTAGATTTTATTTTTACTCATGCCCAGAAAATTCATATTGAAACGTTTTTCTACTTGAGAGAATATTTTGAGCTGCCCCCTTCTTCTTCTACCTTTAACACTCCACTTGAACCACTGCAGACTGAATGAGTGGCAGATATCGGTTGGCAGTTTTTTATGGGTCTCTCGCTGGACATGCAGAGAATAAAAAGAGGCTGCTGATGACATGACACTGTCCAACTGACCTGGATGATCTGCTTTTATGAATTAAAAATGGCATCAGTTCTTCTACCTTATGAAAGTAAACCCTTGTGTTATTTCTTTTTAGTTCTTTTCTATTAAGTCTTTGAAAATACAGTAATGTGGGTGCATCAGGTCAGGGGCGCCATGTGTGTGTGTAAGAAGAGGCTAGTAGTACACACGTCACAGAGGTGCAAGGCCGTCAGGTTATACTGAAGAAAAAGAAAGTGGCCTGCAAACCAAGTCCATAAAATCTATAATGGACAATATTTCAATCACAGATGTGCATCAGGTCAAACTGAAAAGAAAAAACACACCACACCTTTGTTTTTATACACACTTCTGTCACGCCAATTGATTAGTGAGCTGAATGATTATAGGTGTGGATAATCATCAATACTGTCCTCAATAATTAACCTTAAAAACGTACAAAAATATTAAAATCAGCAAGGCACGGAGATAAATACATACGCAAAAAATAAAAATAAATAAAAAATTATAAAGCCCCTTATCAAAACAATAAACCACACTCATATCCATATATGTGATGCTAAATTCATTTATGAATTGAAACCTCAAAATGTCTTCGATTCCGGAAAACTTCAACTCACATGAGCAGGAGAGGCAATTATATAAACAAGCACGAATTCGCAATCACTGCGACCGGCATCTAAAAATGATACAGTTGTCTTACGCATCACATTATTATTAAGTTTCAGACGCATCATAAATGAAAAAATACCATCTGCAATGATGCTACACTATGAAAAATGGTTGATGAATTATGAAGGGGGCGGGGCTAAGGTTTTTGTGGGGAGCAAGCCATGACCAGTGACAGTGTGTGTGTGTGTGTACACACGTGTGTCACATGAATTCCTTTAGAAGTTATGTGTCTTTTTGTTTCAGGCCACTCCCACTGCCACGCCCTTTTTTTGCCAGTTGGCCCGAACAGTTAGGCTTTAGGTGATCTGGTGAAAAAACACAGGGTTGTTCAACAGGGGGAGTGTCACTTCATTAACATAATAGGACCCGTGTGTGACTTCAAGTTGTGTACTCTATTCCTCCCACAGTCCAAGAGCGGCGGTTGATCGCTGGCAAACGGCCCCTTATGTAATTGGCTGCCACAGTGTGATGTGGGGCTGCATTTCTCCGAAAGCTGAGCCAATTTCAACTTTCAGCTTTAGAAAATATTCAGCTGAACATTTTTCTGCTTTTTATTTCTTTATATATTTTTTATATTTTTTTTCTTTTCTTTATTACAACCCTTGACCCCCTGGTGTGTTTGCACGTGTAGGCCCAGGCGATGTACAGAAGATGTTCTGCTCCGACTGTATATCCATGTGTTTTGAATTTAAAAAAAAAAAAAAAAAGATTTAAATTTTTTTGCCATAGCTGCTGCAGTTTGGACCACTGCAGCCAAGTTCAAATGAGAAAACCTGCGTTTTCGCAGGATCACCTTATTTGGTCTGAATGCAGCCTTAATTAGCTGTCCTTTGGCTCGTGACCAACCCTCCACTTTATCTTTTGCAAGTCCATTTTGAAGTGATGCACCTTTTTCCAATAGGCCAGTCCCATAGTCATGCCCCTTTTAGCCATTGGCAAGAGCACAAACACACACCTTCACACACACACACTTGAACTCTGTGCCGAATTTCAGCCTCACTGGGTGAAAACTGTGGCTGCTAAAGGCTCAGGAAGTTTTGTGGACAAACCAGCCAACCAACCAATCAACTGGCCAGCAGAGTGATTTTCAAAGCTGCTGATCACAGCTAAAAAAAAATTTGCAGCATTTGTCAAGAATACTTTCCTTTACACCAAATTGCAAAAAGAACTGACACACCAAACTGAAACAGACTGCTGACTATTCACATATTTGGCCTGTACTTACAAACCTGTGCCAGAGGCATAAAGAATAAGGGAAAAAAAACACTGCTATATCCAAACTATGATTTAAGAGAAGATGTTTGATTTCATAATCTTGATGAAGACCTGTAGGTGTTACTCTCTGTGGTAAAGTGTAAAGTCTGGAAAGTCAGTGTGAGGCCACTTTCTTTTTCTTCAGGATCCTCGTATGTGTGACAGTGTTTCTTGTTTTCTGCAGGTGGTCCATCACCCCCATGATGTACCCCGCCTCCTTCTTCTTCAGCGTGCCCAGCACGGCCTACGTGGTGCTTACCTGCATCAACTCCTTCATCGGTATCAACGGCAGCATTGCCACCTTTATTATGGAGCTCTTAGATGATGATGTACGTTGCACCTTCACACTCACACACACACTCTGATTCACATACATAATATGCGCAGTTTTAACACCCAGGAAAACACAGCTTCTGTGAAACAGCAGGAACACACACATCCAAGCTCCCATAGCTGCTTTAAAAATATATTCGGAAGCTATAGCAGTGAATGGCTAATTGACATGAATCATAGATAAACGCTCTGTGTTTTCGAAGCAAAGCCTTCCATCCGCTTGTGGGTGGAGTGTGTACCCACCTGGTATAACTTTTAATATATTTCCTTTATCCTCTCAAGGATTTTTCAAAGGAGCTATTTTCCCTATTCTCTTTAATGTTTAATCGTTTGGTGAGAATTGGGTCTTCGGAGAACTTTTCCTCATCCATCTTTCAGCAAGTGTTCATTTTAACGGCAAGCTGCTTCCTTCTCAGGGGAATCAAAAGACAAAGACACCACAAAAAGAGCTGCATAAGAAATGGAGAGCTAAGGAGGAGAGAGAGAGGGGAGTGTTGACTGTCAGTCATTTTGCATTTGGTTATAATTCACATTTCATTAAAAAAGGGGAGAAAACGGCCTATTCTGACTGTACAATTTGTGTAACTGCCAGAACTCTTAATAGCAGGACCTCAGTTCCTTACAGATGGTGACGGCTGAGAAAATGATCCGCTCGTCTCGATGCTTTTTTGTTCCCTGAACTAAATATGTCTAACTTGATTTGTAGACTTAATTGTTATTTGCACGATTAGCATACGTCGCCCACATTCGGATTTTTTCACATCGCATTTTTAGCCCGGCGCTGATCAG
>JAQFJB010000016.1:9138721-9148798 GCA_029874875.1 Naso minor
CCAAGCGTGGAAAGCTTCTGGACCGGCTCCATCTCCTCAGGACCTGCACGACCCACCTGAAGAGGCAAGTTTGCATAAAGTAAGGCGGAACATTGTCTTTCATTTGCTGAGGCTCTCTGCGAATAATTCAAAGACGTTGGCATATGTATAAATTATAAAGGGGAGCGCAAACATTTGGTGCAATGTTGATGAGCAGAAATGTCATTGTCAAATGAATGTGTGCTGTGCGTGCGGTTATGAGCTTCGGAAATGAACTATTTGTTTGTCTAGTTTAGCAGTGATAACAATTTCTGTGGAATTAATCAAGGTGAGTTTGAAGTGACTCTAACATTAATCAGCGTTCCCCTTGCCATTCTGTTTAATTTGGTCCAACCCAAACTAATCAGCAGCAGCCACTGCAGCCCCCTTAATACTTCACAATTGAGCCTTAATGCCATTATACCTGCAAAGATGAATTGACTATCACTTTGCCCAATTAAAGGTCATATGGAAGTGATGAGTCACTCCAAAAATCAACTTCGTAAAACAAAGAGATCCATCAAGAGTCATTCTGTATTCACAGCAAAGGTCCACCTATTATACTGCTCCCCATATTGATAACCTCACCTCAACCTATTCCTAGGTGACTCATTAGTCACAGAAGTAATGATATGTCATAATAGAGCAATCAGTGTTCTCGGTGTGAGTGATGACTGTGGCTTAAGACGTGCAGTAAACGTCTGACGGGACTCGGTTTGGTATTTACAGATGGGGCCAGAAAGCTGCCCACCCTATCTCTGTTTTCTCCGTTCCCCCGAGGTAAACAAACAACATCCTGCCACAGAGAATTAGACTCAGCATTCACCAAAGCCTTTTCTTTATTTATTTTGGATGGCTGAGAAGTCATAACAGCCATGTTGGACGTTTTATCAAAGCTTTATCACCCTTACGCCAGACTCATTACACGGGTGCGGTGACGGCGTAATAAAACGTGACTTAATCAAAAGCAAGCAGGCCTCCAGAATAATGGCTCCCCACAGCTGAATATGTGGAACAATCGGGCAGGGGCTACTGTTGTACTTAACCTCATCAAGGTCCTCATTTAGGTGATGGAGGATGTAGATGCAGAGGCGAAGGGTTGCAAGGGGGCTGTTTGTTGTTTTCAATTTACGCTTGATGAAATGAGTCAGCAGTTTAGAGATAATTACAGTAGCACATTTTGATTGTATGATGCATTCATTTTCAGAGTTAAAAGAAGAGTTCTCTGTAATTTGTCTGGCAGAGTTTGCCTCTCTTTTTTTTTTTTTTAAATGTTGCAAGAAAACCCTAAAAAGAAACTGCCTCACATTTCCTCACGTAGGTTAAGATTCAGGTTAAAAGTTTGAACAGAAAGACAGTCCCATACTGTCTTTTTCACACTGGGGTTGAATTCTTCCCCCTGAAAGCTTTTCCGAAATGATGTGTGTCTGTTTCTGTAATGGGCTATGCCATGGGAATGTTTCCATGGTAACATGGCAAAGGCGCTAGTGCGGCTCAATGCTGCTCTCTGGGGAGTATCTGGGGAGCTTCTGCTTAGTGGGAAATGATGATAATAGTGCAGAGTGTTGGATAAAACTCAACTGGGGAAGACTAACCTCTTCATATTGCAGGGAGAGGAGATGATGCTCATCTTCCTTTGCTGGCATTTAAACTAGTTCCTGAACTAAAGAAATTCTCTGTTCGACATTTTTGTAATTTCATGTATCACACACTAAAATTAAAGACATCTGATATTTTTTAAGTTTTGGACAGTTTTTACTGTTAAATTTGTGAATAGTGCCCTTTAAGAACTTGTAATGCCCCATATACAAGCATCTGCAGCTTCATCTCTTCAAAAACAGTTCACCTTATTTTAATTGTGAAAACCTCTACAGCTGTTCTGTTTTAAAATCCAGATGGACACATTGAGGAAGGTGTGGTCATTGCTGTTGTGGAATAATTTGTAGAAAATGGCTGCAAACGCTGTTCGTAGGAATGCGCCTGGGAGACTTTCTGACCAAACGACCCTTTGCTTAAATCAGATACCTGTTCATACCCACCGCCAGTCTGTTGCTCTTTCCCCCATACAGATATGTGCACACATGTGCGTGTTGTTCGGTGTTAGATGTCAGATTCCAGCAGTTAAGAAAACACAGCTTTGTATTAGATCACAACTGTGCATAAATTACATCCACAGTGAGCATTGGGCACAGAGAAATAACTGAAGACTGAGGCACTTTGGAGTCGAAAATGTCACATTAATTTCAAACACATTACCCCCTGCCGAAAGACTTAATGAAGAAGCCCATTAGAATGTCATACCTGCTTACTTGTGAATTTTGTGGAAAGTTTATTTGATATGTCTCAGTCAATTACGCAAAGTCGCTGTGATAAGGAACTGCTCAGTGAACCTAAACCTCCAGTTCTACTTGGGGAACACTCGGATATTTTAAATACGGCGATGCTTTGAATAATTTCCGAGTGGAAATTCTTCCTTGGCAAGGCACTGTGTTTTCCCCCCTGCCAGCTTAAAAGTTTTGTCCTTGACGTCACTTTGCAAAGTGTGTGCAACTGATACGAAATAAAGACTTAAAGATCTGTTTTAAGAGGAGCCTGGGCTGCTTTTCCTCGCCCCTGCGCATAAAGAGACTGACAGGGCGAGGCAAAAAAATGCAGTTGAGTAATGGTCTCATGACTTTAAGGCAGAGCAAAAAAGCATTTTTCACTTTTCTTATAAGCTTCCTTTTCTGTTTTAATACAAATTTTATCCCATGGTGCAACACTGTGGAATTATTCTGCATGGCTTTACAGGCTACATCAGCATGTAAGCCTTGCGGAGTTGGCCATCATATCCTGAGACTTCTAGTCCTGAATAAGTCTGATTTATACTTCTGTATAAATCCACGCTGTAGGGACAAAATGACACATTTTCTACGCCGCAGCCTGTCATGCATGCTGTAGACACATAGCTGCATGACTGTTTCATGTCCAAAATGCATTTCCTCGTCCATGTCTCTGAGTTGCTGGACAAGCCCAAAAATATCCCCTCCTTCTGCCTCACTCGGTTTAATAGTCATACCCTAAAAGTCCTCTCACTTTCTGTGTTGCAAGGATTTAAATGAAAGTAGCTGTTTACCATTTAGCTCAAAGTCCAACAAGATTTTTCCCACTTTCACTTGCCATTGTTTAGGAATTACATGAAGAAACTTCCATTACAATACAACAAACAAACAACCCACTACAATATAGCATTTAGAGGATGTAATTAGAGAGCAATGGAGACACACCAGTTCACATATAAGTATAAATGTTCACAACATTGTCAGCCACTTGCACAAGCTTCAGTTTATAAATCAGGCTTGAGAGTCAGAGTGTAAAATTACTGGATCCTGCATCTCCCATAATGCAACTTGAGCTCCTCTAAGGCCGCAGTCACACATATGTGTGATTAAATTTGTCTTCTGTTCACTTCCATTCATTGTAACACGAAGGGCGAATAAAATATTCAAAATAACTCCGCCTCTTAGTTACGCTTGTAGTTTAACTGTGGTGAACTTGGACTCGTGGAATCCCAGCCTTAACCAATAGCAAAGACATATGACCTTACTTGGCTCTCACTGGCTGAAGCTCACTCAGCGAGCCTGGACCAACATCCAACCTCTGCTCACCTCAGTTCGTCACCTCTCCCTCTCAGCTGAACCAGATACAATACCAGAATCATGTCTGCACATCAGTTTAATGCAACATTTTACTCTTGCAAACCCAGCAACAAAAGCACACCTCACATGAACTGCAAACTAGCTAGCTAAATTCCTCTGTCACTTCCTGCAACATATTTTGCCTCAAAAGGCAAATTTTATTTGTCTGCATTTGTGTATGTCTGACTGCTGCCTGACTGTTCTTACTGCTAAAGATAAATTTGTATGTAAATTCAGTGCCCCTTTAATGACTTGAAAAATGTGCAAAATTAAATATTTCTTCATTTTTACCTCCATTCATATCTACACTCATCGGCCATTTTATTAAATATTCTTGTTCAGCTGCTCGTTAATACAATGACATGGCCAAGATGACCTGCTAAAGTTCAAACCGAGCATCAGAATGATGAAGAAAGGTGATTTAAGTGACTTTGAACGTGGCATAGTTGTTGGTGCCAGATGGCTGGTCTGACTATTTCAGAAACTGCTGATCTACTGGGATTTTCACACGCAACCATCTCTAGGGTTTACAGAGAATGGTCTGGCAAAGAGAAAATATCCAGTGAGCTGCAGTTCTCTGGGCAAAAATGCCTTGTCGATGCCAGAAGTCAGAGGAGAATGGCCAGGCTGGTTCGAGATGATAGAAAGGCAGCAGTAACTCAAATAACCACTCGTTACGACCAAGGTATGCAGGAGACCATCTCTGAAGTCACGACACGTCGAACCTTGAAGCAGACGGGCTTCAGCAGCAGAAGACCACACCGAGTGCCACTCCTGTCAGCTAAGAACAGGAAACTGAGGCTACAATTCGCACGGGCTCACCAAAATTGGACAATAGAAGATTGGAAAAACATTGCCTGGTCTGATGAGTCTCGATTTCTGATGGTAGAGTCAGAATTTGGCATAATCAACATGAAAGCATGGATCCATCCTGCCTTGTATCAACGGTTCAGGCTGGTGGTGGTGGTGTAATGGAGTGGGGGATATTTTCTTGGCACACTTTGGGCCCCTTAGTACCAACTGAGCATCGTTTCAACACAACAGCCTACCTGAGTATTGTAGCTGACCATGTCCATCCCTTTATGACTACAATGTAACAACATTCAGCAGGATAACGCGCTGTGTCACAAAGCTCAAATAATCTATAACTGGTTTCTTGAACATGACAATGAATTCACTGTACACCAGTGGCCCCCACAGTCATAAGGGATGTGATGGAATGGGAGGTTCGCATCATGGATGTGCAGCCGACAAATCTGCAGCAACTGCGTGATGCTATCATGTCAACATGGACCAGAATCACTGAGGAATGTTTCCAGCATCTTGCTGAATCTATGCCACAAAGAATTAAGGCAGTTCTGAAGGCAAAAGGGGGTCCAACCCGATACTAGCAAGGTGTCTCTAATAAAGTGGCCGGTGCGCGTATATCAATGAACATCAGTATAAAACACAAATGAAAATATGTGAGAGTTAGCTGTGAAGTTACAGACACAGCATGAATTGGGCCACGCCCACCGTCGGGGAAGCCACTGCACAGCTTTCCCTTCACTTTGCGTGGCATGAGATTTGTCGTCTGCAAGGAAACTTAAAAAAAACTTGCCATTCACACATATACAGGACTTGTCTTAAAGCCACACTTGTTGTCTGTCTATGAAGGCTGTTTGTGTTATGAAATATTCAGTTTTCACTAACAAGGTGTTTTTGTCTTTGCTGACCTGTTTCAACTGAAAGTAGCCCAAGTACTTCAGCTTCCCAGTGGGGAAATGGTACCCTCCCTGCTGTGGCTAGTAGTGGAAACCCAGAATTACACTGTGAGACGGAGGAGGAGATGCTCTCCATCCATTTTGCGTGTCTGAATACATGACCTGAGTGTCACAATATGTCTAAAAGCAATTGTGTGATGGGCTGCACAGCCAACAAATGTTACAAATCCAGAATTTAAGTTTTTTGTTCTTCCGAGCTAACTTGCTAATAACAATCAGCACCACTAAATGATATATATTGTCTGAAAATCATAGCAGTACTTAGAAATGTTAAATATGAGTTTTTCGTGGTCTTAATATCTTACCTGGTTGTTCAGTCAAGTAGTGGAAGATGTCAAAATACTTAACTTGAGGCCACTGGGTAGGATCATTTAACCAGCTTTGTTGGGGCAGTGAAAAGGAACCCATGGAGACAAGCTAATCCAGTTTATGAATGTGCCCTCCCCTCTCTTCTGAAGAGAAATAACATCTACACATCTTCCTGAAAACAGACAAAATCCGGTCATAGATACTGGTTGTAGGTGGATGTGCGCTGGTTAGCCGTGCTTATTAGCAGCATTTGTTTTTACCAAAGATTGGTATGGCCTCTGAAGTATGACACACTCTGCAGTGTCTCTTTGACCTGTCCTTTATCCTTTTTTCTTTCTTTCTTTTTTTTAAAGATATATTTTTTGGGCTGTTTGTGTCTTTGTTATTGATAGGTTACGCTGAAGAATTTGACAGGAAATGTGAGAGAAAGAGAGGGAATGACATGATGCAAAGGGCCACAGAGTGGAATCAAACCCAGGGAGCTTCAGCGAAACACTGCCTCTGTACACAGGACGCACACTCTACCTACTGAGCTACCAGGGTGCCAAGACCTGTCCTTTATCTGATTCATTTAGCAACATTACACTGTAAAACAGGCAAAATTCCCTCATGGTGTTATTAAAGAATTTCTTCTTAATAGGTAAGAAAGTCTGAAGAAAACAAATTGAGAAATCAGTACAAAGAAAACTGTTGTTGTACAATGGACTCAAAAAATCTGTGAAGTATAAGATAATAAGGTCAAGACAAGAAGCTGGTGGATGCTGAGGACACATCAGAGACAAACGATCTCTCTGCTCCGTCCTTGGACGTCTGCGAGTGACCAACCATTAACCATGAAAACCTGCCGCGCCTGTGCAAACCATCTTCTCTTTGATCTTGCGAACTCATCAATATCTCCTCCCTGAATGCACGCTAACTTACCGAGCTCCCTTCTTCTGCACTTTCTGTCCATCACACCCTGGGGAGTGAGGACTTTCAGTTCAGGGGTCAGGCACGTGGGCCATCTTGGCAGCTCTCACACACACCCATCCAACATGTGAGCTGCAGCAGCAAAGGACCACTTTAACTTGAAGTGTGCAAGGAAAGAGCTGAAAGTTAAATGCACACTTCTAATTTTTCATTTAACCACAGGAGGCAAGTAAAGAAAACTACGAGAGGAGGAAAATACGCCTGTCATAAAAGATATGCTAGTTGAATTAAGAGATGAGAAGGATTATCAGGTTATATTTAGCTCCTATCCACAAGGGCAGAGGGAGATAGTGGTTGTAGAATAGCATGATAATGCTATTACCATTCCATCTCATCTCTGGCAATCACATGATCAGTAGCAAAGTGTGGTATTTCCTGCTAGCACTGGGCACAGTGACACAGGGAAACATTAAGTGTTCTCTTGGTGGTACTGAAGAGGAACTATAGCTCTTAGCTGTGTCCCAAATCACATACCTCTGTACTAAACACTTTATATTTTGACTGCAGAAGTGCACGAAGTGTGTTTACACTGAAAAGAATGCGAAAATGCAGTGTACTACTCGTGCACTTTGTGGAACAATGGACACTTCACACCCTCAACAAACGCCATATTGGTGACGTGGAGGACGTTATTCACAAACTTCTTAACTTTCGAAATGGTGGCAGGGCATTACAGCCGAGGATTTTTGCGCACCACCGACTTGGCGACTGTGAATGTTGTTGTGTTGCACAGATGCAAGATATACACGTTTTTGCACTCAGCACCACTATGTATACTGTTGTAAGATAGCTGCTACTAGTAATTTTTGTTGAGTCTGTTACAATTTTGTGCGGTTAGTGTGCTAGCTAATGTTAGCATCTGCTATCTAATGTTAGCATCCACTAGCTAACTAACATGCTCCTAGCTATGGTGGCACATTTTAATTAGGCATTAACGTTGTGGTGTAGTTTGGTTTATGTGCGATATCTTGTCGACTTTACTGTAAAACATTCTTATACAAGTTAAATGAAGTAAATAGTGGCAGAAAACAGCTATCAAATATTTGTGATAGGCGCCCACCTACTGTCTGCAATTAACCTTTAAAAAAAAAGTAGTAGAAGAAGAGGTGGTTGGAAAAAAACATTGTCACTTCCCATAAGAGCAAAGCAGCAGTGTGTGATTTGGGACACTACTACCCTGGTCAAGATTAGTGCACTACACAGTAAGTGTACTGCATTTAAATATACTGACCGAAGTATGCGACTTGGAACACAGCTCTTGTCTTTGGTCTCCCCTTAATGATTTATGTGACAATGTCCTCGTAAAAAGCTAAGTTATCTTAAAAATAAAAACATTTCTGTAAATCCTCATGAAAAGAAATATTTGCAGATTCTTTTGCTTATTTCTCTCAGTAACAGTGGCACGTTCCTACCTGTGCCGGACTCGGGAGCACACAGTTGGTTAGATCACCGGATCACCTGTTTTAAATTTGCAGCAGCTCGGGCTGCGCCGGGCTCCGTAATGTAACAGTAACTCTCCTTCCTGTTCCATATGAAAATTTAAGCATAATCCCAGAAGTGCAGTAAAAAGTAGCGTGCTGGCCAAATGCAGCTCCTGGTCACACACATGGCAGTGGCAGATCATTTACCCCAAAACCACCACAGTGAGGTAAAGCCTTTGGTTTAAGCAGTTCCTTTTTACGAGCTCTGACTGCTCTAGTGGTGACCTGAGCCGGACAGAGAGCCAGATATTGTTTGAAAAATAGCAGCAGGGTGGTTTGGTCATCACTGGTTTCCCTCTCAGCATTAAAGGGATAGTTTGATATTTACAAAAACTTGCTCATTTGCTTTCTTGCTGAGAGTTAGAATAGAGGATTAAATCCACTCTCACATCCGTACAGTAAATATAAAGCTACATTCAGCAGCCGGTTCTCACTGCTTTCTTTGCTAACCTCTGATGGTCATTGGCAGTTTTCAAAACTGCATTCTATACTAGCAGTACATACTGATTCAGTCAAAAAGTACTTTGTCGTATTCTGTATGCAAACACAAGCAAAATCTGCATTATATCAAACAATTTACATACTCCCCAGTAAGTATCTGACTAGTCTACCTCTTCTACTGTTTCCCACAAAGCAGTGCGCTGCAACACAACCAAAACCTGGCCGGGCTTTTGTTATTTAAGTTGAAAAAACACAAAACAAAGATTCTCGCTATTGCTGCCCGTTTGTGCAAAAAAGCATTCTGGGTAATCTGCCACTGTACTGCAGTGTGAACAGATGGCAAACTGATTGCTTACTTAGTATGCAGTATGTAGTACATACAGTATGCAGTAGGCGGTTCCGGAAACAGCCATTGTCTTGTTGTCACCAAGCTACATGTGGGTGTGGTTAGGGTTTAGGAAGCTGGTTGTTCTTAAGGCACAAGCTCAACTCGAAGTCCAGTAAGATGGATATTTAGCTCATGTGATCTCCCGTCTTCAGCTACGTTGTAAAGCAAAGCTATCTTAGCTTAGCATAAACACAGTAAACACAGGAAAACGGCGAACAAAAACGGTAAAAGAGATCCGCCTTCAAGCGTAAAAATAAGATTTAACAATCAAGTAATTTTTTTAGCCATGCTTTCTCCTCCTGCCTCCAGTCTTTATGTTAAACTAACCCTAAGCTAAGCTAAGCATCTCCTGGCAGCACCTTCATGTTCAGTGGTCAGACTTTAGAGTGGTATTCTCAGCAGGGAGAGAGTAATCATATTCCCAAAAACCTCTCCTTTAAGGAGATCTTCCAAATGTTGAGTCAGAGATGAAAGGATGAACCAGACTATTCATTAACCTTCTGCTGTCTATAATTAGTTTAATACCACTTTTATCTTAATACTGGGTTCATTCATCAGCCCACTGTTAAGAGGGCACATAAATTTAGGAAAGCTCCCTACCACAGATGTGGTGGCGATGAAACCAACGCGGTGTCTGAGACCAACGACCAGAACTATCTGTTTTACTTTTTGATGGTTTATTGGAGTATCAAAATTCTTCTTTTTTGAAAGTTTTTTTCGGGAGGGGGGCATTTTGTCTTTATTAAATAGTATGTTGCATAAGTAAGAGCTGCAGCATTACATTAAATTAAACTATATAGGAGTATCTGATTGGTTCATGACTTAATACAATTAAGTCAGACAAACTATTTCAAATGTACTTTATTTTTCTGACAAAGCCTGACGTTTACATTTAAGCTTTAGATGACAGCAAAAGAAAACAGAACAGCAAAGAAAAGCGGACAACATCACACACAATCAAATCATGACCTCAGTCACTCCTGTGACGACAGTCTGAATCCTGATGAGTAACAGAGCGTCGTCCAGGTGCA